>SKCR01026988.1:0-19232 GCA_019454045.1 Zanthoxylum bungeanum | reverse complement strand
ACTTGGTACATACGTGATTCGGATACTCCGACAACCGTATTTACTGCCAACTTATCCGGGGATCTCATGGGTCGCTTCCCGATAATCCACCGATGACGCACAACTCGCACTCTTGAATAATCTGGGAATATAGAAGAGAGAGAAAATTAATCTAGGATTAATAACGGAGATATTTTATCTAGGATAAAATATCGTCTACAGAGAGATAAGGATTAATTCGGAATTAATCGATGAATTAATATATTCGATATATTAAATGAAATTAGATTTCGACCGAAATTAAAATTAGATTTTAATTCGGGCGAACGAATTAATTTAGAATTAATTCGTTAGCGACGTGAATAGTGAATTCGCTAGGCGTAATCATCTAATTACGACGCGACGGAAAAATCATTAATTTGGAATTAACGAACCCGAGCCCGAGTGTGATTGCGAGCGCATTCGTATTTCGAATTCGAGTGCGGCATCGCAAGTCACATCAAGCGTCAAATCATTCGTCACATCAAGCGTCAAAACAAATGTCACTTTGAGTGATGTGATTGATTGATTGAAAGACATGTCACTTTATTAAAGTTGATATGACTTGATGGACTTGATATTGGAGTGTGGAACACTCAAGCTTATTACATTCAATTTCTTTGACTTTTTGAAATTTAAATTAATTGGTAAATCATTTAATATTTTTGGAAAATATATAACTTTTGTATAACTTAACACATTTCTTTCTCTCTCATTTTGCTCTCTTCTTCTCACGCCCAAAAGCTTAGGAGTCACTGGTTTTGAACCAGAAATGGCGTGACACTAAAGGGAAGCAAGAGGGTTTTTCATGGTGAGAAATCAAGTGCTAGCACACTTACGAGTCTTGCGAAGGTGGTAGGGAGGTTCGCCCATGAGCCGGGATCCGTCGGACGAGGCTTGGAGCTCCGTTTTCTCAGATCAAATCTGAAAATCGAAGGCAGTGGCTGCTGCAGTTGGCGCCCTTGGCAGTGAGGTTTTTTGGCTTCATTCGTCTTCAAATCGACTCAACCGATCGATGTGAGTATTCCGCTATCTCCGTTGATGTATTCACGCATTGTTTTCATGTCTTGTATGATCTTGGGACCTAGATTAATACCAACAAAAGTATCATTCTTTAACTGTTCCTAGTCAAGGTTTACAATTACTTGGTCAGTAAGTAAACACGCTGAGATTGGTATGTGTCGTATATTGGAATATTGGATTCCAATGGTTTCTCAATGAACCATGAGTCTTGGGAGACTCGTATAGACACGTAGGTGTTTATATCGGATAAACACTGAAAAACTCACCGAAGATTCTTAATAGATGGTACACCAACATAAAAAAAAAGTCTTCTCGGGTTGAGTGAGCATAGTGATCCTTCGACTTGAGGTACCAATGTGGATGTATGAGGTATCCTCCACACTTTGATGGCAGTCACGTCACCGATCTATTTAGATCAGACCTCCACATGTTCGTTGGGTGTTGACTGACCCTTTGGATGTCTTGTGCGTATCAAGATAGGATCTATCCATTCTTTATACAGAGCATATGTATCCATTATAGGATTAGCAATCAGTAAATGCATAGGCTCGTGGTACACTTTAGAATTGAGTTCTAAGTGTTATTAAGAGATTGCTAATAGAATCGTCGATGAGATTATAACTATAGAGATTTGACATTTATATCTAATATCTCGGGATAATCCGAATACCTGTGACGGAGGGATTATACGTATGCACTGACCTTGACCTGTATAGTTTAGAGAGTTTATCAATGTTCATCTATTTACGAGTGGGTAGATTATGGAACGAAATTGGATTTCGTGACGGATATGCCTGAACCTAGAGAGTTCACTAATGAAATATACTCGTAGCACTAGGGAAACTTTTGAATATACTGATTATTTATAAGAACATTTAATGGTTAAACGATAATACATGAGTTGGGACTTTCAGCCATTTGTTAATGTCAAATTTTGATATTTGATAAGTTATAAATAATATAGTATTTTGATTATTTAATGTAAAAATAATACATATGTTTTGTTGGACAAAATGACCCATAGCGTCACTATTTGCACAGATCATTGTGTTGTTGTAGCAAATTAACTATGTGACAAGGAAATTGCACTCTCATCATTTGTGATTAGATCACCATAGATATATAAATGAAGAGAGGTCCATATGATTAGTTCCTGGACTGAGAATGATATGAGACAGTATCAGTCCCCGAAGGTTTAATCATTAAATATCCCTAGCCGTAGTATTATCGAGACTGGACATCGATAATGCGGAATAGGCAGTATTGCACTTGTGCGCGTTTGTGAGGGCACAACGGCATAGTTCTCATATATATAAGTATTGGATACTTATGCAAGTGCGATAGGAGGTCGTGTTTCACCGATGGTACGGGAAACAGCTTCGCTCTGGATAGACCCCTCGGAATCCCATTGGTATTATGACTATGTGTCTATGGGAGGCCGAAATCAAGGTAGGTGTGTATGGTCTTAACCTGAGACTTACATCGCTAATACTTACGATAATCGATAGACTTTGGTCTTGGTGGTAGGGGACTTTAAACGGGTTCTGTGTACACCATTCTCTGGTTTATCAGAGAGTCGTAGTGTATTGGGTGTGATGTCAAGACGGAAGTATCACTTCAGTCATATTGGAGTTGATGTCACGCAGGATACGGTACTAGTGCTCTTGAGTGTTGCGCAACCAATCGGGATATTGTGACCAGGTCATGTATATCCGATTATAGAGACTATGTTACCAGACATCCGATATGTGCTTCGGACGGGGGAGACACTTATCCACCCCCAGCCCTAGCACGTGATTATCCGATACTGGGCCGATATACACAATACTACGGTATACTACGCTTGATACAGATCTATATATTCCTGTAAGAATATTTCTGGAGAATTGGGTAGGCATGGCGCTTTGCTAGAAGCCAACCTTGTCTTGTAAATCGATATAAACGTAGTACGAGGTACTTACGTGTTCGGACAGTCCGACGATCGTATTTACTGCCAACATATCCGGAGATCTCATGGGTCGCTTCCTGAAGATTCACCGATGACGTATTACTCGCACTTTGATTAATCTGGGATTAATTAGAAGAGAGAGATAGAATTAATCTGGGATTAATTCGATGAGAGAGAAATTAATCTGGGATTAATTGCGGAGATATTTTATCTGGGATAAAATATTAATTAAAGAGAGAGAACGATTATTATTGGAATTAATCGATAAAATTAATATATTCGATATATTAATCGAAATTGGATT
Organism: Zanthoxylum bungeanum; assembly: GCA_019454045.1. Lineage (NCBI taxonomy): Eukaryota > Viridiplantae > Streptophyta > Magnoliopsida > Sapindales > Rutaceae > Zanthoxylum > Zanthoxylum bungeanum. The sequence continues at coordinate 15,939 of SKCR01026988.1, read as the reverse complement.
TCGACGCGGAATTAAAATTAGATTTTAATTCGGGCGAACGAATTAATTTAGAATTAATTCGTTAGCGACGTGAATAGTGAATTCGCTAGGCGTAATCATTTAATTACGACGCGACGGAAAATTCGTTAATTTGGAATTAGCGAACCCGAGCCCGAGAGTGATTGCGAGCGCATTCGCATTTCGAATTCGAGCGCGGCACGCAAGTCACATCAAGCGTCAAATCGCTAGTCGCGTCAATCGTCAAATCAATTGTCACTTTGAGTGATGTGACTTGACAACATGTCACTTTATTAAAGTGAATAGATGTGATGTGACTTAAAGTTAAAAGTTGAAATGATGAAAAAGCTTTATTGTTTTTATTTTGACTTTTGAATTAAAAAGATAAGATATATATGTTTTATTGATTTTACTTGGTAAATGAAATAAAAAAAATATATTATATAAAATCTTTTTCTCTTCTCTCACATGCAAGGCATACGGTTTCTCTCTCTCCCTCCTTTTCTCTCCTCTCATCTCACGGCTTCACTGCGTTTCTTCTTTCATTTTTTTTTCTGGTTTCACCGAGAAAATGGAGATGCATGGAAGATGATAAGTGCTAGCACACCTTGAGTAATACATAGGTGATAGGGAAGTGTCTTCATGAGCTTGGAAAGCTTGAAGCTTTGAGCTTCAATGGTGCTCATCAATGGCCGAAAATGGAGGAGATTTCACACAGCCCAAACCGTGCGTCCACTGCAGTTCCAGAAGCCATTGCCGAGCTTGGAGGGAGCTTAAAAACGCATGTTCTTCATTTCATCAAAACCAATCAATGTGAGTTATGTTTCCGCCTTACTCCTTAGATGTGTTCATATGCGGTTTTTATGCATGATTTTTGATCCTTGGGACCTTGATTTAACTCCAACAATGGTATCAGAGCTTTTGTTGCATGAAAACCGAATTAGGGTTCTTGAGCAAATTTGGGGCTTTTTGATTTTAGCTTGATTCTGTCTAATTGATTGTTTGAGGATGATTATATATGATTGAATTTGAGTTGTATGTAATCAATTTGATAAAAAATTGATTGGATTGATTTTCCCCAATTTGCTTATTTTTGTCAAAACTTTAATTTGGGTAAACTCGATTTAGGCATGATTTGGTTGAATTGTTTGATGCATTATGCTTGAATGAGGTTGAATTGAAGTTGTGCATGATCAATTTCAAGAAAATTGGATTAGATCAATTTTCCCCAATTCTTTAGGTTGAAATGAAACTTGAAATTGGGTAAAATGTGTTTAAGCATGTTTTAATTGAATTGGATGTTTAAGTATGCTTAGAACATGTTTAATTGAGATTGTGTGTGATCAATTTCATGAAATTGGATTGGATTCAATTTTCCCCAAATTGGAGGCTTGGCCGAAAATTGGAAGAACCCTAATGTCTTGGTAATTTTGTTTTGTTTGATCATTGGATGACTTAAAACAATTGGTTAATGTTGTTTTGAAGTTCAATTGGATTGAATTTTGATTTAGAACATTTTTTCCTTTTAAAGTGGCTTGGCCGAATCTTAGGAACATGAAATTCTTTGTGATTTTTTGTTTTAATTCATTGGATGAATTGAATTGATTTGGGAAATTAAGATTGTGGACTCAATTGGATTGAAACCGAATCGAATTGAAAAACCCCTAATTGCCGAGACTTGATAGCATGTTAATTGGGTTTGATTTTAATTGAATTGTGTTGGACACTATTTGGTTGTTAAAGTGCATGATTAATTAGGCTAATTGATATTTTAGAAATGTTAATTGGGTAATTGATTGTGTATTACACTTAGGTTATTAATTGTGAAATTTGGAATTTATAAGTTAATTAATTTGGGCTTGATTTTGGAAATTGGGCTTGTTAGGTTGTAATTGGGCTTTTGGGCTTTGTTGTAACAAAGTTGGGTTTAGGCAAAATTGGTTGGATCCAATTAGGCCCAAAACCGAATCCAAAAGGTCCAATTATGATTTAATGGACCTTAATTATTTAATTGGGCCTAATGGGCCAAAATTAATTTAAAGGCTTATGGGGTACTCCCGGATTGGATTTTGGTTGTTCGGTTTGACCCGAGTTGACCAAAAGTCCACGCCTATAGAAATTAATTAAAAGCCCATTGGACTTTAATTAAATAAAATTAGATGTTAATCGGGCTTTGAGACCCGTTGCGATTAAATTTGGAATTTAAGTCGTAAAGGTTCGTTAATAAAAGTGTAATATTTAATTTAGAATTAAATAATGAATTAGAATTAAATACGTATTAAATTGGATTTAATTATGTAATTTTATTTAATTCGTAGAAATCGTACTTTGAGTACGTGTTCGCAATACGAGTTTGACTCGAACAAAATCAAATCTTTGTTTGAACATTGGATGATCACTAATAATCAAGATTAATTATTTGATTGATTGATTGATAACATGCTTGTATGAATACATGGTTGTGATGTTTGAATAATGTATATCGGATGGATATTAGTCGGGTTGGGCGATTTTGGAATTGTAATAAATTTGATTTATTAAATTGGACCTGCGTGTCCAGCCTTATCTCTTATTTCTTTGTATTCTCTTCTCACCTATTCCCCTCCATGTAAAAGAGGTTTCTTTAGAAGTGTAGTGTAACGGGTAGAAGTAATACAAGTGCTAGCGGGAGAGAGAAAGTGAGAGATTTGATCTAGGATCAATGTAAAATATCCATCCGCATATCATTATTATTTTATTTCATACTCGCTTTATTATGTGTTTAGAATGCATGCTTAAGGGTGTATGATGATGAGACCTTAACAAAGATAATTAAATTGGTAGCCAATTTGCACGCGAAAAACCCTCGTTTTATATTAAGCAAAATATCCTTCCATTGAATGATTCTTGTTCAAGATCCGAAGTTGGCATTGGTTTTTATTGACCAAAGTCAAGACCTTTGTCAATCAAGGATGTACTTGAATCATGAGAGTTTTGTTGCATATCGGTGTCTGTCCAAATCGTGATTTTTATTGGCCAAAGTCAGATCACTTTTTGTCCATGACATTGATTACAAAACTTTCCTCGTCAAATGGGTCCCGCTTAACTGGAATCATTAGGTTTGTTTTTGGCCAAAGCCAAGGCCTAGATGATTCAGAGGATAGGGTTAGGAAAATGTAATGGATACATTGACATTATACATATGTTTCGGACTTGGATGTCCACCTAACCGGATCTAGGAATTGGATGAGATCCAATTGATCTGTGAGATCTACCTAGTTAAATAGCATACAGCTTTTATTGGCCAAAGTCAGGGTTGTGTGTTATTTAACGGGATCCTAGCCCACTAGGAAACACGGTTTCCCGAGTACTCCACAGAGGGTTAGAGGCTCGACGAAAAATAGTGGGAGGCAAGTATTGAATTTGCAACATTCGTTCGAATACTCGCTAAACACGCTCATTTATTTATTTCGTCATTAGATTAAATATTAGTTAGACTAATATTTAAATTGTTGTTTTAATAAACAGTTGGACTGTATTATACTTGATTATATATAATTGGATATATATTAATCAATATATTTGAATTAATTAATTTCAGTTTACAGTTGATTTTATAATTGGATTATAGTAATCAATGTAATTGAGGTTAATTAATTTGGATTATATTTGATTATATAGTTGGACTATTATAATCATTATAATATATAAGTACCACTAATCGTTGATTAAATAGTTGGACTATTGTAATCAAGATAAAATTGAAAAGTTGAATATTTAAAATATAATCTGGGATTAAAATATTTTAAATGATTTAATTTTCAAATTGGGAATAAATAATAGGTTACTTTATTTGATAAAATAACTTATTATACGTTACGCCCCAAAATTAAGCAAATAGTAGAGCATAAAATCTTTGGAAGATTTATGTGATGATGACTTTAATGCTTAATTAATATACTTATAATAAATCTATCTTTAGATTTAAAAGTATTAAAATTGCAATTAATAATTCTTGGAGAATTAATTGACTATTCTAGTGGAGAAAAGTCAAAGTTTGCAATTGGGGATGTAGCACAAGGTGCACATTCCTTTCATATTCTAAAAAACCCAAGGCTTGGCCTAAGGTTCCTAAAATATTGAAAAGGATAATTGACATATCCCAAAGTGACTACCATTTGGATATGGAAGACACGAAGGAATTAAAGAAAGGGCGAGGCTCTAACTTAAAAATGTTTGTCTTAGTTATGTTCACAACTAGTATTAAAATTAGATTTAAATACTTAGTGTGGTACATAAATATGTGTATTGATGTTCAGAATCCGCTATGAGTTGGATACTGACTTTAAACAGAGATAAACACATTAGATGTGAATAACAGAATTTATATTTTGAATATAAATAAAATCTCAACATATAAAATGACAAATAAATAAGCTCATATTGATTTGATCAATAGAGACTTATTTGTGGCATTGTTGTCTGGGACACATTAAACAAGACTCGTATATCCACACTTTTGAAGAGTGGGTACCAGGACTGATTTGACTATTCAAATAAGGTCTGCGAATCTAGTTTATTAGGTAAAGTACTTAAAATACTATTTACTTGGTAATAGTGTAAGTGCCACCGATCTGTTAACCCTATTCATGGTGAAGTTAGTGGGCCCATCTAGCTTGGCTAGATGTGTACATGAATATTTCGTGACCTTAACGGATGTGGCATCACGTTATGGTTATGTGTTTCTTTTGAAAAACACAAATACGAAACTTTGAGTTTCGACACGAAGTATACAAACAGATCGGCTGTAGTATTATGCCGCTACTGTAAGACCGTATTGGTAAATACTTTAGCAGTAAGTTTCATACGTACATGAAAGAGTACGGTATTCTTTCATTTGAGGACTCCTCCCGAGACACGTCAATTGACGGTGTGTCAGAACTAAAAACCAAGTTTTGTTGGACATGATTAGGTTTTTCGCGAGTCGCTCTGAGCTACTGTTTCCTTCAACAGGATATGTATTAACAGTGCAAAACTTATTTAGAATAAGGTTCCATGTAAATCTGTTTGACAGATATCATATAGGATATGAACAGGAAAGAAACGAGGTTTCTCATTCCTGATAATTTGGGTATGCCAGGCATAAAGTTTGGATGATACCAAACTAAGAACCCAAATTGGATTAGTGCCAATATAGGTTATCCTAAGGGAAACCATAAGTATAGTACTTATAAATCCCACATGAGAACAATGTGATTGTTGCTCACCATGCGGTTTTCCTGAGAGGAATACCGATATGCAGTGGTCAGTGGGAGGATAGTGATACTCGATGAAAATCGGAGTAATACTGTTCAAGGCACAAGGTCCGTAATGGAACACAAACAATTCATCTATGATGAATCTGTACCATTAATCTTCAAATACACAAGAAATCGGGTAGATCGGATAGAGTCAGAAAACAACCTAGGGTATGGGTTTCTGATCTAACCTCATTAAGATGTCAATCTTATGAAGGTATATCCACCGACTACGTTTTGAGGAAGTGATACGAGGTATCGACTCCCTGTTATGGCAAAGTGCCATGAGTCCGAAATGGATTCCATGTATAACGACTATTATGGATACTAGTTGTTGTACCACAAAGCATTGTGCCTATTGTACTTTAACGTCTTCAAGGAAGACATACATGGATGGCAACACACCAACGTACAAAGCAGGGCTTTTGACGGAAAGGTATCGTTATCAACATTATGTTAATAACGGTTCAACCTTTTACCTGTTGCCATGGTAAATCCATTTTGAAGATGCTTGTTGATAACTGTATATTTCATTTATGAAATATGTCAGTTACAATCAAAATCGCTTTCCTGAAAAGAAACCTTTTGGAGAATGTTTATAACATTCTGACGATTTTGTATAACCGACAAACAAGGTTTGCGGATTATTCAATCCATGTTTGGATTGAAGCAAGCATAGGGTTCTTGGAACTGACGTTTTGAAATAATCATAATGGTTTATGATTTAACTCAAAACGAAATAATTCTTGTGTATATAAGGAGGTTAGTGGGAGGGCGCACTGACAGTGAAAATCCCATAAAGCAATTGTGTGAAAGCTTGGCTTTCATAAGAAATTCTCCGTAGAATTCTGGGGAGTAACAACCTTTATTCAAGGAATAAAGATCTACTGGGCTAGATTTGGAGTTGGTAACACTCTCTGAGAAATTGTACATTTAAAATGTACTTATATTGGTGTCTCATACGCTTTGAGCATATGGAGTCACAATCAGGTCAATCCAAGTGATAGTCACTGGATTGAATTAAGGACATCTGTTAGTATCTTAGAGAACTAAAGATGTTGTCTTAAACTATGGAGATGGAGAACTTGAAGTGACTGGGATCACTGCTGCAAGTTTCCAAACCGGTAAATATTGCGGTACTATAAAGTTTGAACACTGGGACAGTGAGCTGGAAATCTTCCGAGCAAGATAACTGTTGCCGAATTAACAACAAATGCGGATTATTGCTGCAGCTGAGGCAGCAATAGAAGCCATTTGGATCGATAATAAATCTAATTAGATTAGATATAGTTCTGTTAGCAGCTGAGCTAGGCGTCAGCACAGGCTAAAGAATTAAAAGTCTCATCGACGATCCAGATATATACTTCTATATCATCTGATTCGTTCGGATCATACATCGTGGCGATGTGATGATCGTGTAAATCGCGTCAGACGATAATTAAGCAAATCCGCTGACGAAAACCTTTCCTCAGCAATTTGAGCGAACCGTACATAGTTCAGGTGTGGGACACTTGAGTGACTGGCTATGTGCCAAGTGGGAGATTGTTGGACAAAATGACCCATAGCGTCACTATTTGCACAGATCATTGTGTTGTTGTAGCAAATTAACTATGTGACAAGGAAATTGCACTCTCTCATCATTTGTGATTAGATCACCATAGATATATAAATGAAGAGAGGTCCCTATGATTAGTACCTGGACTGAGAATGATATGAGACAGTATCAGTCCCCGAAGGTTTAATCATTAAATATCCCTAGCCGTAGTATTATCGAGACTGGACATCGATAATGCGGAATAGGCTAGTATTGCACTTGTGCGCGTTTGTGAGGGCACAACGGCATAGTTTCTCATATATAAGTATTGGATACTTATGCAAGTGCGATAGGAGGTCGTGTTTCACCGATGGTACGGGAAACAGCTTCGCTCTGGATAGACCCCTCGGAATCCCATTGGTATTATGACTATGTGTCTATGGGAGGCCGAAATCAAGGTAGGTGTGTATGGTCTTAACCTGAGACTTACATCGCTAATACTTACGATAATCGATAGACTTTGGTCTTGGTGGTAGGGGACTTTAAACGGGTTCTGTGTACACCATTTCTGGGTTTATCAGAGAGTCGTAGTGTATTGGGTGTGATGTCAAGACGGAAGTATCACTTCAGTCATATTGGAGTTGATGTCACGCAGGATACGGTACTAGTGCTCTTGAGTGTTGCGCAACCAATCGGGATATTGTGACCAGGTCATGTATATCCGATTATAGAGACTATGTTACCAGACATCCGATATGTGCTTCGGACGGGGAGACACTTATCCACCCCCAGCCCTAGCACGTGATTATCCGATACTGGGCCGATATACACAATACTACGGTATACTACGCTTGATACAGATCTATATATTCCTGTAAGAATATTTCTGGAGAATTGGGTAGGCATGGCGCTTTGCTAGAAGCCAACCTTGTCTTGTAAATCGATATAAACGTAGTACGAGGTACTTACGTGTTCGGACAGTCCGACGATCGTATTTACTGCCAACATATCCGGAGATCTCATGGGTCGCTTCCTGAAGATTCACCGATGACGTATTACTCGCACTTTGATTAATCTGGGATTAATTAGAAGAGAGAGATAGAATTAATCTGGGATTAATTCGATGAGAGAGAAAATTAATCTGGGATTAATTGCGGAGATATTTTATCTGGGATAAAATATTAATTAAAGAGAGAGAACGATTAATTTGGAATTAATCGATAAAATTAATATATTCGATATATTAATCGAAATTGGATTTCGACGCGGAATTAAAATTAGATTTTAATTCGGGCGAAACGAATTAATTTAGAATTAATTCGTTAGCGACGTGAATAGTGAATTCGCTAGGCGAAATCATTTAATTACGACGCGACGGAAAATTCGTTAATTTGGAATTAGCGAACCCGAGCCCGAGAGTGATTGCGAGCGCATTCGCATTTCGAATTCGAGCGCGGCACGCAAGTCACATCAAGCGTCAAATCGCTAGTCGCGTCAATCGTCAAATCAATTGTCACTTTGAGTGATGTGACTTGACAACATGTCACTTTATTAAAGTGAATAGATGTGATGTGACTTAAAGTTAAAAGTTGAAATGATGAAAAAGCTTTATTGTTTTTAACTTTTGACTTTTGATTAAAAAGATAAGATATATATGTTTTATTGATTTACTTGGTAAATGAAATAAAAAAAATATATATATATTAAAATCTTTTTCTCTCTCTCTGCATGCAAGGCATACGGTTTCTCTCTTCCCTCTCTTTTCTCTCCTCTCATCTCACGGCTTCACTGCCGTTTCTTCTTCATTTTTTTCTGGTTTCACCGAGAAAATGGAGATGCATGGAAGATGATAAGTGCTAGCACACCTTGAGTAATACATAGGTGATAGGGAAGTGTCTTCATGAGCTTGGAAAGCTTGAAGCTTTGAGCTTCAATGTGCTCATCAATGGCCGAAATGGAGGAGATTTTCACACAGCCCAAACCGTGCGTCCACTGCAGTTCCAGAAGCCATTGCCGAGCTTGGAGGGAGCTTAAAAACGCATGTTTCTTCATTTCATCAAACCAATCAATGTGAGTTATGTTTCCGCCTTACTCCTTAGATGTGTTCATATGCGGTTTTTTTATGCATGTTTGTGATCCTTGGGACCTGATTTAACTCCAACAATGTTGACGGACGATTTCGTCCAGGGGTAGTTTCGAGATAAAACACCAGAGACAACCTTCCATCAACCTTGAATTTGTGTTGGGTATGGGAGACCAAAGGTAAATTTTGGTGAAAAACAAGAAACACACAAGAAATCGAAAAGAAATGATTTAACGTGGTTCGGTTGAGCTTGTCCAGCCTACGTCCATGGTCCCACAAAGGGGGTGGGGGGGTTCTTTTATTACTAAACCGAGCTCAACCGACTTGTTTTAGGGAAGGTCTAAAGAAACCGAGCAGGTTTTGCTATTTCTTAAAAGTAGTTTAAAATGGAAATTTGTAACATCCCTAAATATGATAAACTTTCCCTTATATATTACTCAGTATACGACACTATTCTCGTATCCTTGTGACATCAGCCCTGTAGGTCTGCTGATTTCAGGCGATTTGACAGGTTTCTTTCCCCAAACTACCATCACCGAAAGTAAGACCTACCCTCTGAATTCCTGTCACATCACGCAGTAAAGGTGCATTTTCAGACCTTTTCATTAATGATGACAGCCTGTTGAATTTCGTATGTGAGAGTTTTTGGAGGGAAAAACTAGATGTTCCAATCCCACGTCGGTCCTCAAGAGGTCGGTTAGACGAGCAGTTTAACTTATTCCGCCACTTCCGTCATGACCAAAATATCCAAGCCTACTATCTTGATCCTGAGAGAAGATGGATATAAACGACCTACCGGGCTGTTGTGGTCGGTCTCGGCCCTGATGTCGTCGGTCTCTAAGAACTGAATCATATTGTGTCCTCTGGTAGGCTAAACCCAGGAGACCATGCCCGAATTCTACGTTGGGTTGAAGAACGACACCTATCTTCTGATTCTTGGTTCTCTTCAAGTGGAACTTCTCTATTTACCCTTGTCGAACTGCTAAAAAACCTTGGTCGTAGAAATCTCCATCAACATCCATCCCCTAATTATCGGTTCCCACTGGTGTACGAGTTGGTGCCGGGAACTATGTTAGACAATTATGACCCATAGCGTCACAATTTGTAAAAGACATTGTTTTTTTTGTACAAATTAACTATGTGACAATGGAAATTGCATTTTATCATTTTGTAATTTGATTACTTAAATATATAAATGATAAAAGTCCCTATGATTAGTTCCGGATTATAAGATATGAGACAATATCAATCTATAAAGGTTTAATCATTAAATATCCCTAGTCATAGTATTATCGAGACTGGACATCGATAATGTGGAATAGACTAGTATTGCACTTGTGCATGTTATGGAAGCGTAACAACATAGTTCTCATATATTTAAGTATTGGATACTTATGCAAGTGTGATATGAGGTTGTGTTTACTGATGGTACGGAAACAACTTCACTCTGGATAGACCCCGCGGAATCCCATTGGTAGTATGACTATGTGTCTATGGGAATCCGTATCAGGGTAGGTGTATTTGGTCTTAACCTGAGACTTGCATCGCTAGTACTTGCGACAATCAATACGCTTTGGTTTTGGTCGTCCAAGACTTTAACAGGTTTTGTGTACGCCTCTTCTGGGTTTATTGTGAATCGTAGTGTATTGGGTGTGATATCAAGATGGAAGTATCACTTCAGTCATATGGAGATGATGATCACGTAGGGATACAGAACTGGTACTCTAAATGGTTGCAACCATCGGAATAATATGATATGGTCATGATTATCCGATTAAATAGACTAGTTGCTTGTAGTCCGATATATGCTTCGTACGGGGCAGACACTATTCTAGCCCCAGGCCTTGCATGTGACATTCGATACTGGATCGTTAAACGCAATACTACGTATAATACGTCTGACAAAGATTATATATTCCATTAGAATATTCTGGAGAATTGGGTCGGCATGATGTTTGCTAGAAGCCAACCATGTCTCGTAAATCGGTAAAAAACACAGTACGAGGTACGTACGTGTTTGGATATTCCGACGACCGGATTACTACCAACATATCCAGGGATCTCTTTGGTTGCTTCCTGAAGATTCACCGATGACGTATGATTCGAGCATAATTAATCTAGGATTAATTACGGATAGATTTTATCTAGGATAAAATACTATTTGAAGAGAGAGAACAATTAATTTGGAATTAATCGATAAAATAATATATTCGATATATTAAACGAAATTAGATTTCGACGTGGAATTAAAATTGGAATTTAATTCGGGCTAACGAATTAATTTAGAATTAATTCGCAAGCGATGTGAATAGTAATTCTGCTAGGCATAATTATTTAATTAAATTTGATTTAATTATGTTGCAACGAAAAATTTGTTAATTCAGAATTAGCGAACCCGAGCCCGAGATGTGTTGCGGGCCCACTCGGATTTTGAATCAAGTGGGGCCCACAGTCACATCACTAGTCATTTTTTCACCTTTTTGGTGATGAAAGTTAATGAGGATTTTTTGTGATGACTTATTCCTCACTCAAGCTTGATTTGTTGTTGACATATACCAACTTTGGTATATCATTATTTTAATTTTTGAAATTAAAAATACAAGTCAACAAAAATCAATTTGCTTTGCCTCTCTCTTATTCACGGTTTTGGAAACCAATTTTCTCTCCCTCTCCATTTCTCTCATTGCCGAGAGTTACAAGGTTAATTTGGAATTTTTGTAGCAAATATTTCAAGAGCTAGCACTCAAAGGAATCATATCCAAGGTGATTGGGAAACCATCCCAAAAGCTTGGAATCAAAGATCAAGGCTTTGAGCTTGAAGATCAACACACAAGAGAAGCTTTGAGACTTCTCAAATGACCCTTGGCGAAACTTCAACAAGGATTTTTTGTATTTGACGCAACCTAAATCTGCTCTTTGTATGTATGATTGGCCATACTTTACTTTTGTGTTCATATTATTTCATTGCTTATATGATTTTCGATAATGTCTTAGAGACCAACAATAATATCAGAGCCATTATGAGCATGAAATTGAACTTAGGGTTTATATACTAAAATTTGGTAAATTTGATTTGAGCATGTTTTAATCAATTTGTTTGTATGAGTATGCTTGTATGTTAATAACTTGGAGTTATACATGATCAATTTGAAGAAAATTGAATTTGATTAATTTTCCCCAAATGTGGTATGATGGCCGAATGTAATATAGCCCTAAAGTCATGGTATTTTTTGTTCTTTTGATCATTGGATGAGTTTAAAGACTTGGGATAATTTGATTAATGATTTAATTGGATTGAAATCGAAATCGGTTTAAAAAATCCCAAAATGTCGTGACCTTGAGAAGCATGAAATGAGATGATTTTTTGTTTCAATAATGTAGGACATGTGTTGATCAAATTAAAGCATGATTAATTAATTAAATTGATTTTTGGAAATGTTATTTAGAAAATTAATTAATGCAATACACTTTAATTAATTAAATTATGAATTTTGGAATTTTAGAATTTGATTAATTGGGCTTAATTTAGAATTGGGCTTTAAAATGTTGTATTTGGGCCTAATGGGCTTAGTGGGCCTTTTAGAGTTCCTAATTAGGTCCACGAATCATCCAAAACAAGCATAAAATTCGTATGAACACATCAAAGGAGTAAGGCGGAAACATAAATCACATTGAACGGTTTGAGATGCGAAGAAGAACAAGCAGTGTTTTTGCCTCCCTCCATGCTCACGGAAACAGCTCTCCAAGGCAGTGGGCTGCTCGGTTTTGACTGGTTTGGTTCCTCCATGATTCGGCCATGATGAACACCATGGAAGCTCCAAGCTTCAAGCTTTTCCATGCTCATAAATTCGTTTCCCTATCACCATAATATAACCCATGTGTGTGCTAGCACTACTCTTCTTCATTTGCTTCTCAAATTCGGTCAAACCAGAAGATTTTGTGAAGAAATCGGCTTGAAGCGTGCGTGAGAAGAGGAAGATGAAAAGAGAGGGGAAAAGAGAAGTGCGTGAGAGTGGTTAGATGGAGAGAGAGAAGTGAAAGCTTTACTTATATATTTATTTTATTTTCAAAAAATAAAATCAAATACAAAAAGCTATCATTTACCAAAATTAAAAGTCAAAAAGCAAAAATGCTTTTCATCATTTCACATCACTATTCATACCACATCTCTTCACTTTATCAAAGTGACATGTCATATCATATCACTCAAAGTGACAAGTGATTTGACGATTGATGCGACTAGTGATTTGACGCTTGATGTGACTTGCGTGCCGCACTCGAATTCGAAATGCGAATGCGCTCGCAATCACTCTCGGGCTCAGGTTCGCTAATTCCAAATTAACGAATTTTCCGTCGCGTTGTAATTAAATGATTACGCCTAGCGAAATCACTATTTACGTCGCTAACGAATTAATTCTAAATTAATTCGTTCGCCCGAATTAAAATCTAATTTTAATTCCGCGTCGAAATCCAATTTCTTATAATATATCGAATATATTATTTTATCGATTAATTCCAAATTAATCGTTCTCTCTCTTTAATTAATATTTTATCCAGATAAAATATCTCCGCAATTAATACCAGATTAATTTTCTCTCTCTTCTAATTAATCCCAGATTTAATAAAGTGCGAGTTATACATCATCGGTGAATCTTCGGGAAGCGACCCATGAGATCTCCGGATATGTTGGCAGTAAACGGTTATCGGACTATCCGAACACGTAAGTACCTCGTACTACGTTTGTACCGATTTACAAGACAAGGTTGGCTTTTAGCAAAGCGCCATGCCTACCCAATTCTCCAGAAATATTCTTACAGGAATATATAGATCTGTATCAAGCGTAGTATACCGTAGTATTGTGTATATCGGCCCAGTATCGGATAGTCACGTGCTAGGGCTGGGGCTGGATAAGTGTCTGCCCCGTCCGAAGCACATGTCGGATGTCTGGTAACTAGTCTCTATAATCAGATATTCATGACCTGGTCATAATATCATGATTGGATGCGCATCACTCAAGAGCACTAGTACCGTATCCTGCGTGACATCATCTCCACTATGACTGAAGTGATACTTCCGTCTTTACATCACACCCAATACACTACGACTCTCTGATAAACCCAGAAGTGGGGTGTACGCAGAACCGGTTAAAGCCCTGTACCACCAAGACCAAGTCTACCGATTATCGTAAGTATTAGCGGTGCAAGTCTCAGGTTAAGACCAAATACACCTACCCTGATGTCGGACTCCCATAGACACATAGTCATAATACCAATGGGATTCCGAGGGGTCTATCCAGAGCGAAGCTATTCCCGTACCATCGTGAAACACAACCTCCTATCGCACTTGCATAAGTATCCAATACTTAAATATATGAGAACTATGCCGTTGTGCCCTCACAACGCGCACAAGTGCAATACTAGCCTATTCCGCATTATCGATGTCCTGTCTCGATAATACTACGACTAGGGATATTTAATGATTTATCCTACGTGAACTGATACTGTCTCATATCATTCTCTGTCCAGGAACAAATCATAGGGACCTCTCATCATTTATGTATCTAAGGTGATCTAATCACAAATGATAAGAGTGCAATCTCCTTTGTCACATAGTTAATTTGTACAACAACACCATGATCTGTACAAATAGTGACGCTATGGGTCATATTATCCAACAATCTCCCACTTGGCACATAGCCAGTCACTCGAGTGTCTAACACCCGAACTATGTACGGTTGGCTCAAATGCTGAGAAAAGGTTTTCGTCAGCGGATTTGCATGATTATCATCCGATGCGATTTAACTGATCATCACATCGCCACGATGTATGATCTGAACGAATCAGATGAATATAGAAGTATATATCTGGATCGTCGATGAGACCTTTAATTCCTTAGTCTGTGCTGACGCCTAGTTCAGCCACTAACAGAACTATATCTAATCTAATTAGATTTATTATCGACCCAAATAGCTTCTATTGCTGCCTCAGCTGCAGCAATAATCTGTATTTGTTGTTTATTCGGAAACAGAATCTTGCTCGGAAGATTTCCAGCTCACTGTTCCGTTATTAAAACTATATAGTACCGTTTGCGACTTTTAGTCGTCTTTATCAGTTATAGGAAACTTGCTACAGTGACCCCAGTCACTTCAAGTTCTCATTCTCCAAAGACTAAGACAGCATCTTAGTTCTCTAAGATACTAACGGATGTTCTTAACATCATCCAGTGACTATCACTCGGATTGGCCTGTTGTGAATCCATATGCTCAAAGCGTATGATACACCAGGTCTCGTACATTTTTCAATGTACGGTTTCTAGGAGAGTATTGCGAAACCCAAGCTTTCGCCGATATTAATTTTATGGGAATATCATTTCAAGAAATGACATATTATCATTATTCTATAGGACAGCCACTGTCAGTGCGCTCCCACTAACCCTTCTTATTTACACAAGAATCATTTTCGTTTTGAATTAAATCATTACCATTATGATTATATCAAAACGATAATTCCAAGAACCTAATGCTTGCTTCAATCCAATCATGGATCGAATAACAAGCATTATCCAAATGGATTTACCGTGGCAACAGGTAAAAGGTTTTGAATCGTAATCAACACAATGTTGATAACGATACTTTCCGTTTAAGCCTTGCTTTATACGTTGGTATGTTGCCATCCATGTATGTCTTCCTATAAGACTTTTAAGTACCATTAGGCACAATGCCTTGTGGTCATCAACTAGTATTCAAACTGGTTGATATACATGGAATCCATTTCGGATTATATGGCACTTGCCATAATTGGGGAGTTGATATCTTGTATCATTCCTCATACGTAGTAGTCAGTGTTAGACATTATGTCCCATAGCGTCACTGTTTGTAAATGATATTGTATTATTGTACAAAATTAACTATGTGATAATGAAATTGCCTTTTGCCGTTTTGTAATAATATTTACTTTGATTAATAAATGGCGAAAGTCCATATGATTAATACTGGATTGAGATGATATGAGACAGTATCAATCTATAAAAGTTTAAATCATTAAATATCC
>SKCR01026987.1:0-18992 GCA_019454045.1 Zanthoxylum bungeanum | reverse complement strand
ATTATTGGTTATTTTTTGTGTTTGTTTGGCCAACAATAGCGTGTGTTCTATTTTTTGAATATATTTCCCTTAAGGATAGAAATATACATGCAGGGCATGCATAGCCAATATTAGAACATGATCTTAATGAATTTGGCTTAAATTAATTAACATAAACATATAGTTAATTGGTTTAAAATGAAAATATCTTACTGACCATCAAAATAGGCTGGTAGATAGTTTAATGTTATAGGTTAATAATTCGTAATAACCTAATTGAATGAAAAATACATGAACTTATTGCGTGCAGACTTAGGTGAAGTTATAACCCTAGGTTCTTCTCGCGCATAAATTTTATCTCCAAAATTATTGTTTGCTCTCTATTTAATCTTTAAATTAAATTTTAGATTAATCAATCAACTTCATTCTCAATAGTTTAGTTTAAGTTAAATAAGCCAGTCTTAGTATAAATAAGCCAGTCTTAGTATTAATAAGAGAAATATAAAATTTATATCAATTTTTTTGGCACCGTTGTCGGTGACTTATTTTATTTTTCTTTATTTATATTAGGACAACACTCTACGTACTTAGCTAAACACCTCTTTTTTATCTTTCTTTTTTGTTTTCTTTGATTTCAGGTGGTCAAATAATGGAGTATTAGTAGGCGATGGAAGAATTAAGAGCTTTAAGAGATTATGTTATACCCCATGTCGGTTAGACACAATTCTGAGGCCTGTTGTACTGGCCAATAACTACCAATGGATGTCAGAGAGAAGTATTGTGGTATATGCTCAAGTCTTTCAAAGAACAATGATGAGATGTGAGATATGTGGGGGCAACCACTGGAGTGATCATTGCACATTCAACTACAATCCAAGCTGGCAAAACCATCAGTATTTTACATGGTATAGCAATTAAGGTATCGCTGCATGCCCCACTGAACCATTATATCCCTTTTACCCACCACAAGCTCAATAATTCCCTCAAGAACCAAAAGCATCATTTGACCACTTGCTTATACAGATAACCAATCTGAAAGAGGTATCCACGGAGAATATTACTAGATTGAAACAATGGTACAAAGGCACACAATACTTTTGAACATGGAATTTGATAACCTGATCCAGAGGCCACAATGAGCTTTGCCAAGTAATAGAGAAGACAACTTGAAGAGAGAATGGAAAGAATTCGGCAATGCTATCTCAGTCTGTTATGAGGAAGCACAATAAATGAGCCACTCATAACTTCCACACAAATAAAGCAAGATGATAGCGTTAGAATAGACATATTAAATGATGTCATTCAGGATATATTCAATCTGCACTCTCAAACTAATTATCTTGAAGCATTATGCATATGTTTGATGAAGAGCTAAACAAAGAAATTTGAAAATGCATATATGGGAAGTAATAAAACAATGAGTTATGCAAGAGCAGCTGACATGATTCAGGCCGACAGCAAAGCAAAAGACCCATTACAAGTACCAGAATGGCCAATTACGAGGCAAATGACCAAAAGACTCAGAGAAGCAATGGCGGGATTAGTTCAGAGTTTTATGGCCGATTGCAACAAACAAATAGAGATGCATGTGGGCTTCAATAGAGAGGGCCCAAAGCCACTTCACTTGGCCCAAATCAGCTTCAAAGGCCTTTGAAGACTTGAAGACTTGAAGACTTTGGTATTTTTGTAATTTAGCCTTTAAGGGCATTGTTGTCTTTATGCCTTTAGGGTTTCTCTTTGTAACACTATTTAAGCTTTCTTTCTTTTTCATTTGAAGAACAATCAACGAAATTTATAAAACTAAAAAAAAAAAAAAAAACTTGAGTGATAGGGATCACTTGAGCAAAAAAAAAAGAGTAAAAAAATGAAATTTTTTGGTTGAATTTAGTTTGTTTCATATTATCATTTAGGTGCCCGTGGAGGGTATCCCATCAAGATTTCTATAGCGGTGCCAAATTTTCTCCCGAAATTGCATACGACCGCGAATTTGCATGCTTATTTTTTTCCATTGTGCTAATTGTTCACTTCTTTATTCCAAATACTATAGTTTAAGTATTATTGATTGAGTCTTCGTCGTTGCTATTCCTGTTCGCATTTTGTTTCCACTTGTCCCACATATATTATTAGACCTTTGTGTTTCATGCTGGCTTGAGGACTACATTTGGTTTGTATTCTTGGATTGAGTGTGATTCACATTTGAATTGAGGACGAACTCAAGAGTGGTAAAAGGCAGTGATTGTGAGCACAATATCGGGTAAAAGCCAATAGAGTGCAAACACGAGTAGAGTGATATCATTTGAGTGTAAACACTTGAGATTGTGAGGATTTACATATTTGTTTTACTTTCTTGTTATTTCTAATCTATTTTTTTAGTGTTGAGATAGCAGGTCTAACCACTGATGAAAAGCTTGAGGCTTTGGATAGGAAATTTACAGATATGATGAAGAACATGAATACTGCTTTGGAGAGATTGACCAAGAGTGTAGAGAGTATTCAAACTGGTAGCGGTCCCAGAGCACCACCACCCCAGCATATACCACCACCTCAGAAAGTACCACCACCTCATAATGTGCCACCTTGACGTGTACCACCACAGTATGTACCACCAGATGAAGAGAAAGCTGAAAATGAGTTTGATGATTTTGATGGTCTTGATGATGTGGATGAGAGATTTCAGCCTGGGCATGATAGGAGGCCTAATAGGAGGTTTGATATGAGGAATGATAGGAGGGATAGACCGTTTGATGATAGAGGTGCATTTGATGCCAGAAGAGGGGATTATGATAGGAGGGAATATGGTAGACGAGGAGATGTAGATGGTGATCTAAGTAGCATCAAGATCAAGATACCAACATTCCACGGTAAGAATGATCTTGAAGCTTATTTAGAATAGGAAAAGAAAATAGAATTGATTTTCAGCTGTCATCACTACTCAGACGAGAATAAGATCAATCTGGCAGCAATTGAGTTTACCGATTATGCTATGATTTGGTGGGATCAGCTTGTCTCTACTCGGAGGAGAAATTATGAGAGGTCGGTTCAGACATGGGCAGAACTTAGAGGTCTCATGAGAAAGAGATTTATACCCAGCCATTACTATAGGGAATTGTATCATAAACTACAACATCTGTATCAGGGGACCAAAAGTGTTGAAGACTATTACACAGATATGGAAGTTGCCATGATCAGGGCAAATGTAGTTGAGGATGCAGAAGCTACTATGTCATGGTTTCTAGGGGGCTTGAATAGAGAGATTGCAAACATGGTGGAGTTGCATCAATATGTTGATTTGGAGGATATGCTTCACATGGCTATCAAGGTAGAAAGGCAATTCAAGAAAAGGTTAACATCCAGATTTGGTACTCAGGCTACTTCTGCATGGAGGAGAAAATGGGTTCCGAATGTGAAGCGAGATGGAGGCTTTGACAAACCTAGAGGCGAGTTCAGTGGAGGCTTTAATAAGCCTAGGGCCGAACCTAGTGCCAAGGGTAAAGAGGCTGCAAAACTGAGCAAAACTAGACCAAAACTTGAGGGTGCAGCTGCTAGAACTAAGGATGTCAAGTGTTTCAAGTGTTTGGGCATGGGACACTATGCTTCACAATGTCCCAATAAACGTACCTTAGTGATTGATAAAAAGAGTGGAGAGGTGTACTCTACCGATAGTGAGGTCGAGGAGGAGATGTCAGAGTTGGAGGATGCTAGTGACCATGAGGGAGCTGCATACCCGCTGAATAACTTATCCTTAGTTGTAAGCGTGCTTTGAGTGCACATGTTGTAGAGGATGAGAGTGTGCAGCAGAGGGAGAACATATTCCATACTAGGTGCCGTGTGAATGACAATGGATGTAGTATGATCATAGATGGGGGCAGTTGTACTAATGTTGCTAGCACAACTTTGATTGAGCGATTGAGGTTGAGTTGCTTGAGACACCCGAAGCCTTACAAGTTGCAGTGGTTAAATGATTGTGGGGAAATAAGTGTGACAAAGCAGGTATTGTTGAGCTTTACCATTGGGCCATACACATATGATGTCCTATGTGATGTGATATCGATGCATGCAGGACATATTCTTTTGGGCAGACCGTGGCAGTTTGATAAGAATGTTTTTAGTAAGATTGATTTAAAGAGTGGATACCATCAAATTCGCATGAGAGATGGAGATGAGTGGAAAACTGCATTTAAGACTAAGTATGGTTTGTATGAATGGTTAGTTATGCCATTTGGTCTTTCAAACGCACCTAGCATATTTATGAGATTGATGAATCATGTTATGTGTGCATTTTTAGGTAAGTTTGTTGTGGTTTATTTTGATGACATCTTAGTTTACAGTAAAATAGTAGATGAGCATGTTATACATTTGAAGCATGTTCTTGATGTGTTAAGGCAAGAAAAACTGTATGCTAACTTTGATAAGTTCACTTTTTGTATGGATAGAATTATTTTCCTTGGATTTGTTGTGAGTGCATATGGCATCGAGGTAGATTTAGAAAAAGGTGAAGGCAATTCAGGATTGGCCAACACCAACAACAGTGACAGAAGTCATAAGCTTCCATGGATTAACAAGCTTCTACCGTAGATTTGTTAAAGACTTCAGTAGTATTGCAGCACCATTAACTGAAGTAGTGAAGAAGACTGTTGGCTTCAAATGGGGTGAAGAGCAGGAGCGTGCATTCCAGGATCTGAAAATGAAGTTATGCAGTGCACCAGTCTTGGCACTACCCAACTTTGAGAAGACATTTGAGATTGAGTGTGACACATCCGGGATAGGCATTGGAGCGGTTCTTATGCAAGAAAAGCCACCAATAGCTTACTTTAGTGAGAAACTGAATGATGCAGTTTTGAGGTACCACACATATGACAAGGAGTTGTATGCGCTAGTGCGAGCCCTTGAGACTTGGCAGCATTATTTGTGGCCTCGAGATTTTGTGATCCATACAGATCATGAATCATTGAAGCATCTGAAGGGCTAAGGTAAGCTGAATAAACGACATGCAAAATGGTTAGAGTTTGTTGAGACATTTCCATATGTAATCCGCTACAAATAAGGTAAGGAAAATATTGTCGCCGATGCACTGTCGCGAAGGTATGCTTTACTTACTTCATTGAGTGGAAGAATGCTTGGGTTTGAATTTATTAAAGAACTTTATGCTAGTGATATTGACTTTAGTACTATCTATGCTGCATGTGCAAAGTCTGCTTTTAGTAAATTCTACCACCATGATGGGTTTCTGTTTAGGGAAAATAGATTATACATTCCTATTTATAGTATGCGTGAGTTGTTAGTGAGGGAAGCACATGGGGGGGTTTAATGGGCCACTTTGTCATTGCCAAAACCTTATGGGTATTGAGTGAACATTTTTATTGGCCTAAAATGCGGAGAGATATTGAGCGTTTGTGTGATAAATGCTTAACTTGTAAACAGGCTAAATCTAAGGTTATGCCTCATGGGTTGTATACACCATTGCCTATACCTAGTGAGCGATGGGTAGATGTATCGATGGACTTTATCTTGGGTTTACCTAGGACTAAGAAGGTAGAGATTACATCTTTGTAGTGGTTGATAGGTTCAGTAAGATAACACACTTTATAGCATGTCATAAAACTGATGATGCCACTAACATTGCTGACTTGTTCTTTAGAGAAGTAGTACGACTCCATGGGATTCCACGGAGTATAGTTTCAGATCGTGATGTCAAATTCCTTAGTCACTTTTGGAAAGTTTTATGGGGTAAGTTGGGAACTAAACTTTTGTATTCTACTACTTGCCACCCCCAAACTGATGGCCAGACCGAGGTTGTTAATAGGACTTTGACTTAGTTATTGCGTACTATTATTAATAAGAACTGAAAAACTGGGAGGATTGTTTTCCTTTTGTTGAATTTGCATATAATCGTAGTATTCATTCCTCTACATCTTACTCACCATTTGAAATTGTTTATGGTTTTCAACCACTAACTCCATTAGATTTGTTACCTTTGCCTGTTGATGAACATGCGGGGCTAGATGGAAAAAGGAAAGCCGATTTGGTGAAGCATATACATGAGAAAGAAAGAGAGCAAATACAGCGAAAGAATGAGTAATATGTTTCTCATGCTAATAAGGGAAGAAAACGTGTGGTATTTCAGCCTGAAGATTGGGTTTGGGTACACATGCGCAAGGAGAGATTTCCTGAACAACGTAAATCTAAGCTACAACCGAGAGGGGATGGTCCATTTCAAGTCTTGGAACGGATTAATGACAATGCATACAAGCTGGATTTACAAGGTAAGTATAATGTGTCTGCTACATTTAATGTTTCTGACTTAACTCCTTTTGATGCAGGTACAGATTCGAGGTCGAATCCTTTTGAAGTGGGAGAGGATGACATGATCCAGGCCGACAACAAAAAAAAAGACCCATTACAAGTACCAGAAGGGCCAATTACGAGGCAGAGGACCAAAAGACTCAGAGAAGCAATGGCGGGATTAGTTCAGAGTTTTATGGCCGATTGCAACAAACAAATAGAGACGCATGTGGGCTTCAATAGAGAGGGCCCAAAGCCACTTCACTTGGCCTAAATCAGCTTCAAAGGCCTTTGAAGACTTGAAGACTTTGGTATTTTTATAATTTAGCCTTTAGGGGCATTGTTGTCTTTATGCCTTTAGAGTTTCTCTTTGTAACACTATTTAAGCTTTCTTTCTTTTTCATTTGAAGAACAATCAACGAAATTTATAAAACTCAAAAGCTTAAAGCTTTGGCTATGGCCGAATTCTTGTAAGGGAGGGATTCCCCTTTTCAAGTTTGAATCGACTTATCTAAGTTTTGGCAAACTTAGTGGCGTCTCCATTGCTAGCAAAACACTACAAGGATTCATCTTAAAGGTTCTCAAGGGAAAGTTCTTTGTGGGTCTTCTTCGTGGCCTTGGAAGGGTTTTGTTTCCACAAAATCAAATTCGCGGTTCTTGGGGTTCTGTCCGTTGCTTGGGTTTGCTTGGATTTCGAATCCAAGTGGGTTTCTTGTCTATGTGAGCCTATTGAAAATCTCATGACATAAGAGAATACATCATAACATGGGGAAGCTAGCATCATTTGACACCACCTATGAGCTTGCTAGAATGGCACATCCATTCAAATTAAAGCATCATTTAAGACCTCTTGATGATCTATTCTTTCATTCAAGACCCCATAGAGCTAAAAGGTTGTAGAAAGTAGCATGGGCACTGAGCGGAGAAGATCTTTATTTGCCACCTCATTTTTGGAACAGGTGCTTGAATAGTAATGCACATGGCAGTGTCTTATTTAAGCCTCATTGAAGGAAGTTCTTTAGAGAACTCCTAGTTGAAGACGTTAAATTTAATGCTAGCGGGGAGGTAATCCACATATTTTTTTTTCTTTATTTTTATTTTATTCTATTTTTATGTGCTAATAGCATGTTTAATAGTTGTATGTTTATCTATGCAAGAACTAGCACAACCTATACAGTCTGCACGACCAAATTCTGACCAATATAAGCCTGATCAACTCTATGCATGGTAGTGTTATTCCCTACTATTGTCTTCTTTACGCTAATTTACATTGAGGACAATGCAACTTCTAAACTTGAGGGTGTGTGCATGGTGTGTGTATGTTAGTGTTAGTCCTGCTATTTTACATATTCTTATTAAAAAAATTGAAATTTTTTAAGCCATAGGTAGTGAAGCATAGTTTAATGATGAGTTTGTTTGCTTTATGATGAAATCTTAGAAACAATAAGTTCCTAATTGACTTTTATCTGATGCCTTGAGTATGTAATTTAGGTTAAACTCGTAAGCACTTAAAATTAGGTTTATAGCAGTAAGAACCTAGGTAGTTGACAACGTGACTAGTTGAGGAAATTGTTTAAAGATGAATGACTGTTTGCCTTTATATATGTCTCTTTTTATAACTATTTATGATATATGATATGGCTAGAGTAGAAAAAAGAGAGAGATCTTTTGAAAAAAAAAATGGAAAGAGCATAAAAGGAAAAAAATAATACCTTTAAAAAAAATAAACCACCTATAACTTATAATTGTGAAGCTACCCATGGGCGAGTGTTAGTACCACCATGAGGAGAAATGACACCTTAAAGAGTTTGTGAGTCAAAAGATAAAGAAAAATAGAAGTCATACTATATCTGACTCAATAGGCAAATACTGAACACTTTTGAGATATCTAGGTTGGTTTGACCCATCAGATGGTGATTTTTGAGACAAAATCACTGATTTAACTTACTTAGGAATTGAGCTGCAACCGGACCTTTTCACACACACACTATGAGTCTGGCTTAGATGATTTATTCAAAAATTTGGATTTGAGTTGTGTTGAGTACTTCGAAAGTTCTTTGGTTTCGTTACTGGGCATTCTCTGAGGATGATATTATGTGTAACTCCCATGATGGTTTTTTTATTAGTTTTATTTTTACTTTTTTGCATTTGTGTATGATTACATGCGTGTGTTAAATGACGTTTGTGGGTGTCATCGCCGTAAGCCCTCATGAGACTATATCTCATCCACTAGGATTGTCTAGGGGTTTAAAAGCTTGTTGCATACGCTAAATACAATCTTGAACCCTACGAAAGTGGCTTAGTTAGTTTACTTAAGTTTGTTCATGTTTATTTCTTTATATTTTTCTCGAATATAAGCAAAATGTTAAGTTTAGGGGTGTGATGAGCGGTCAATATATTATATTTACCGCCTCTATATCTTACATTTTGAGTGTTAATTCAAGATTTATAAGTGTTTTGAGGAGTTATTTCTATTTTTACAGGATGGGATACATATGGAAAGGTACGGGTTTGAAACGTCGATGAATCAAGTTGTTTTGCACTAGTCACCTCTCGATTTGCGCAGCCTTCACTATTTTGCCCAAAATATTTTCATACGATGTCCAAATTAGGTGATTCAAGTTGCATTAGAAAGAATACTCAAAGATGATTGCGTAAACATAAAGAACATATGATTTGGCCAATGGATGGGAAAGTTTCAAGTGTTTTAAACTACACATCAGGACCAGTTCGGGTAAAGTGTCTGAGCGTGCGAGTGTTGCTCTCTGACTTTCATTGGCACACCAATGAGAGCTCATTGGCACGCCGATATGCCCATAAATCCTAATTTGAGCAGAATTAAAAGATGTTTAAGAAATAAGGCCCCCATGATCTCCTATATAAGAACAATTCTGTTCCAAACCCTAAAAATGCCTCATAACATAATTTTGGAGTATCAGAGCATTGAAGAACGCCTAGAGCAAGGTAAGGATGAGTGCTTCAACTAGTGTTAGAGATTGAAGATGAATACTGCAAATGAAAGTTCTTTTTTCCATTTTTTCTCTAGTTTATCTTTTATGAATCCTTATTCTTAAATAATGATTAGCTTATTTTTATTGTATATTATGAGTAGTTAATTAATTAAATGTAGGGTTATAATGGATCTCAAGCATGTTTAATTAATTATTTACATATTTTTATTCTTTTGGGATTGTTATTGATTATTTATTATTCTCTATGCTTGAACGCATATTTTATTTTTGGGCCAACAATAGAATAATCTTAGTAAATCCTTAGGAATACGACCGAGAGAATTTAGGTTAGCTATGGGAATAATAGCGCGTGATCTAGTTTTTTTTTAATAGATTTCCCTTCAGGATAGAAATATATCTGTAGGGCATACGTAGCCAATATTAGAACCCGATCTTAACGAATTGGTTTAAATTAATTAACATATATATTTAGTTAATTGGTTTAAATTGAATATATATATATATGACCATCAAAAGAGGCTGGTACATTGTTTAATATTTTAGATTAATAATTCGAAACAACCCATTTGAATAAAAAGTGTGTGAACTCATTACGTGCATGCTTAAGTAAAGTTACAATCTTAGATTCTTCTCGCGTATAAAATTTATCTCCAAAATTATTGTTTGCTCTCTAATTAATCTTTCAATTAAATTTTAAATTAATCAATCAACTCTTATCCTCAATAGTTTAGTTTAAGTTAAGTAAGTTAGTCTTAGTATTGATAAGAGAAATATTAAGTTCATGTGAATTCGACATCCGACTAATAGTCACTATATTAATTGAGTGATACGTGCGGTTGCATGCTAAATTTATTAAATCGCGATCATGGAGAAAATGATTTTTATGAATGTGCATCTTTTAGATATCACCCATTAATTAACAGGACCCATGATGATTTTACCATTATGACAAATAAGTAGTTGTACAGCATTCTTGTACAGCATTCTTACTTATTGGGCCCTAAGTTAAAGGCACGTTTTTTCAATAGAAGTGCACAGATTTTGTTTCATTTCATGACAAAATGTTCAAGTACTGTAAAGATTGGCTTATCATCTCGGGTGGCTTCTAATGGTAGGCTATAGCTTTATCTATATAATTCTTCTGAGTATCCCACTTCTATCTTCAATTAACACGTTGATGTTCTTAGACAAGGATATGAAAGCAACCTTTATATAACGTGCACATATTATTCATATATCGGGATATTGAAATTGAAACAATGATCATTAAATTTGAAACGAAAGTATTGAATTAAAAATTTTTAACATTGAACATGAAATATGTATCACTTTTAAGTTCAATAATAAAAATTTTCCATTCAGTGATATTTGTTTCAAGTTCAATAATTCCGATTTCAATTTCATTATTACCCATATGAGTAGCAAAACCCTAAAAAAAGAAAAAGAAAAAGAAATAGTAGCCTCCTTATCTTCAATATTATTACACAGTTGAACGTATCATCAAATTCTCCCCATGAAAAGGATATGAATGGAAGCATTTACAAATTGTTTACAGACAGGCATTTTTTTAGGTGTAATTCATGATCTTTTTCATTGACTCTTTTTTTTTTTCCCTGAAACTTTTGTCATTGACTTAAACAATGCAATGATGATGAATTTACTGTACTGGCAAGAAGTAAATTTGATAGTTCATGATCATTTTCAAGATTCTCTCATGATATGGGCAATTAACAGAGTAAATTCAAATGTGATTGATAGTTAAGCACTGCAGGCCTCATTTTAGTCACTGAATTACTACTTGACCTAAAAAGAGGGATGCAAATTGAAATATACAAGTGAAAATACAATTCTCAATCATGTTGAGTTAGTAGTTACTGAAAAAAATTTAAGTGAGGACCTAAACAGACAAAAGTGTTTGGGTTTCTGTAGCCATTAAAAACTAATAAGCTGTTTAGTAGGGGACATATTGATTTATCTCCAGCACAGTAATAGCAACTTCATAAAGTGCTTTTCATGAAAAATTCAATACTCAACATCTCAATCCTGTATTATTGACCAGCTGTATCTATTTCCAATTAATTCTATGAATTCTTTTCATTATTATTCTTTTTGAAGAATTAAGCCCATGGGACCTGCATATATTTGGTTTTAATTTTATACTAATCTTATTAAAACGAAAACGACATGCACAAACATAACATTTTCACTTTCATTTTATTCTTAATCTATAATCTTTTGGCTTTAATTTTATTTTACATAAAATTAACTCCAAATTATGCGCTCTTGACATCATTTTGCAGGCAATTAAATTCGTTATCCTTGTACTCTCAATAGCAAAAGCATATTCTATGGACAGAAATATGAAAGTAATGAAAAAGCAATTTACAAATTGGCCCCAATAATTGTCACTTTCAATCATTCTAGTTTCTTCAACAACATAAATATCTATCAGCACTAAAAGAATCCAAGCCAGTCCAGTAATTCAGTGAAATGTAATTGCCTCTTGTGATACACAATGCATATCCACTCAATAAAATTTTGCTTTTCTTTGGCACCAAAAAGATATAATTTCCAATAATAACGGGCCCCGATCCCAGTCTATTGTTAAAACTTGAAAAGACAAAAGAAAAGATTCTCTAGGGTCTGATTTTCCATTCAACATAATGTTTAAAATCATATTATAAATAATTTCTGATAGTTAAAAGTATTTGAAATCTCTTGATAATAAATTTAAAAATACTACTTAAGTAGCGCTCTCAAACTAACCATATTCTCGAATAACGTCAACATTAAGCACTTCAATCTTCATTAGTGCTCTTCATAATGATAATATGTGCTAGTAGTGCTCATGACAAAGAGAGCGATATTCCTTGCTGTAACATTTTATCGGGTAATGCGTTAGGCTCTTACCTAATAGCTTAAACTTTTGGATCTTATTGTTCATTAAAAGTGCTGAAAACAAGGGCCCTCCCATATCTTATACCAATCATTCAATCTCTTAATCCCATCGAATCCAAATGCTTTAGAATCGGAATACATTTTCAAAACAGGGATATCATTTTTATATCTTTGTCAAGTAAGGGAACATGTTGTGTCTAGTGGTGTCCCAAAGGGGTGTGGCTTGGTGGTGTAGGGTCCAGGATCTCACCTTGAGGTTTTGGGTTCGAATTCAGGGGGTGCATTTCTTGTAAGAGCCTGGGACAGCCGGTGGTTTTACCTGCGCCGCGGCCCAGAATGGGTGGTTTGGTGGCGGGGTGGTTGGTGGCAAAAAAAAATCCATTGTTTCCAAAAAAAAAAAAAAAAAAGTTCTGTCTAGTGGTCCTCCATGCCTTGTCTAGGCGTGGCCAAAATGCCTGAGTTTGGAATTTTCGTTGATGGATGTGTGAGCTAAAATTTGATTCCCCTTTAATACTGGATAATGATATAATTGACAAGGATTTTTTTATTTTTTTATAAAGATTGGAATCTATGTTTATACTATTGATTCAAGGTGAATAGTGAACTCCTTTATTTTGGGGAAAAATATTGAATTTTGGTTAAGTTGAAATTAAATGTAGGAGGTGAAAAGTGTGTTTTGTTAAGTTGGATTCATGCATTTTGATTAAATTGGAATTAAATGTAGAAAGTGGGGTGTGTATTTTGTGAAGTGAGATCTAATACATTTTAGTTAAGAGGGATCTAAGAGTTTTTAGCTAATGGATTTATTTAGGTTGTTTAAAAAAAAATTAATTTCTTCATAATAGCTTTTAAATATTTCAAGGGCTATTAAGATTCTAATTATTGCTTTATTTTGAGTTCAAATGCTTTTGCATTTGGTTGTGCTTGATGTATGAAACTATAAATTAATCTTGAATGCATAAATAGAATTTCATGTTTAGGTTTCGGGTTGATTTGAAATATGATTTTTTTGTCATTAATTAATAATTAAATTTTTTGTCGTCGATATAATGGTTTAGACTTTCAATTTAGTTTGTTTTGTTTTTCACAATTTTACAATAATAATTACAATCACAAATCATGCACGGACAATCAAAATGAACTTACTTATTGTGTGGGCTTTAAGATAGTTGAACGAGAAATCACACCCACTAAACTTTAACATATTCAAACTTGAGTAACTGACGGTGCAAAAGGCACTCATGGCCAGCCAAGCAGCGTGTCATGGCCAAATTTTGGGGATCGCCAAAAGTAGTCCGCATGGCATTTTCTATCATTGCACCTAGCAGATCAGTCTAAAATGAGTCTGTATGAATGACCTCAAGATTAATCGTTTATAAAATGATGACAACAAGATGCGCCAAGGATTAAGTAAATATTGATTTAGCATTCACTCACATGATAAAAAAAAGCGATAAAATATATAAGCAACACAACGGGAAAACGTACGAGTATCATAACGAGAATAAGGCAATCAAAGCTGTTGACGGTGGATTTTGGTCTCAGGGTAATATGGGAATATCACCTCTGAGGTAATCCTCCTTCAATAGTGAATTTGTTTGGTTATGGGGGACCAAAAGCAAATTTAGCGAGAGACAGATAAACACACCAATCGACAAAGAGATTT
This sequence comes from Zanthoxylum bungeanum, assembly GCA_019454045.1. Lineage (NCBI taxonomy): Eukaryota > Viridiplantae > Streptophyta > Magnoliopsida > Sapindales > Rutaceae > Zanthoxylum > Zanthoxylum bungeanum. Next base: position 5,195 of record SKCR01026987.1, on the reverse strand, counting down.
AACGTGGTTCGGCGGATCTTGGTCCGACCTACGTCCACGGGCAGAAACATGATGCTACTTTTTATTACTCCAATACGCTTCTCAGATCTTTTTGTGCTTTTACAAATCAGAGCTTGATGATTCCGATCACTGATTTTTTGATGTCTTTTACACATACTCTGCCCTCCTATTTATAATAGTATAGAAATCAGACTCCTATTTGCATAAGAAATCCTAGTTTGAACTCAGTCTTCTCTTCTTGCAAGGATTCCTAGTCTAATATGTCTTCTCTTTTCTTGTTCCTTTTCGGATTCTGACTTCATTTCCTTGTGAGAGTAGGATAATTTGCTTATCTTATCCGCAAGAATAGGGTGTCATTATCTTTGAGCATATCTCGCTCGTCTGGTCGGTCTCCATGAGGTCGGTCATGATAGTCTTTTATGCTGAGAGTGTTTCTGCCGACTTTATAGTGCTCGGTCATCCGAACTAAAGTGGTCGGTCATCTATCATCAAGTGTTCGGTCTCTTACTGTATAGTGGCCGGGTCGGCTTTGATGATCTCAACCAGTCAGGGAATTACCCTTCTGTCCTTGTCGTGCTGCCTTAAATATCATAGTGCCTGAAAACACCATCAACATCTGTCCCCTAGTTCTCGGTTCCAACGAGTGTGCAAGTTGGTGCCGGGAACTATATAAAGATGGCGTGCTGATTTGCTCTGTTGGAGGTCGGTCCGATGTTGAGAAATGTTTTGTCGCCCCTTTTCAAGCGTTTGTCTTGAGACACGCAACAGTCATGTCTGTTTAAATGCCTATCAAATCATCTTTAGGGTTTCTTCTAAGTTCGACACTTGTCAAACATCCGTCATGTTCCCGCCAAAAAGGAAAACGAATCGACCGTGTAGAGGCGTTTTTACAGTGTACTGATCTCAACCGTCTGTTTAAATTTGGCAGACCTCCTTTGCAGTCGACACTTGGCGTTCATCCGGGTTCCTTCTTTTGATCCAAAGGTCACGAGCCCCCTGGTCATGATTATAAGAAGACGAGGCTTTCACTGTTCAATCTTTTTTGGCAATTTCTCCTTCTTTCCCGAAAGTATCTCTGTGAATGCTCAAATTAGTGTTCTCGGAATTCAACCGTGGGCTCTTTTCTCCGCTGCGAACATAAGGAACGGGCAAACCGTACTGAACAATCTCCGGCTTTTGAGAAAAAACAAGTAAGCCTTCTGAACGATCTCTTCTCTTTTTGTGTTGTGAATCATGCTCTCTTTGAATGTTGGGATGAAGGTTAGGGACTTAAGGCTTTGTTGGATTTTGCTTTAGGGCGCTCTTTAGAACCCACCTGTTTTTAGAAACCTGAGTAGTTTCTTAGTTATAGACTGACTTCCCCTTCCTTTTTTGTTTTCCGGATGTCAGGGATGTCTGGCAGCAGTTCCTCCCCTGAAAAGCCTGCTAAAACCTCAACTCCCCTTGCTGAGGAGCTCTCCTCGGGCTCGGGGGCACCTAGTGTAGAAGACCTTGATACTACCCCTACTCCTTCTGAGATCGAACAAGATTCCTACCATCAAAGGGTTCCTCGGAAGGATCCAGAGCCCGGTGATCTTGGCTCGTCTGCTCTGGATATGAACCGTCCTTCCAAAATAACTGAAGATGACCTTGCACTACTTCGACAGCGATATGATATTCCGATAGATATCGCCCTTGAAGTTCCCGGCCCGATGGATCGCGCTAGTCAACCTGACGAGGGCTCGGTGGCACTTCTTCCTGCCTTTTTCGAGTGTGGGCTACGGCTGCCGATGCAACGTTATTTTGCTTGGATGCTGGCCGAGATGGAGATTGCCCATGTCAATTGAGTTTAAATAGTTGGAGGATTCTGGCCGGCATATATGTGGTTTAGCACCGGGCAGGTTTAGGTGTACCTTCTTTGGAAGAGGTGAAGAGGTTATATCGTTTGAAGTCTAACCCAAAGACCCACTACGGTTGGTATTACCTCTCTGCTTATGAGAGTTCGTCCAACCTTGTCCAGAAACTCCCCGACTCTAACAAGAATTTCAAAGATCATTGGTTCTGGGCTACTGGGGATTGGGGTCGGGTCCTGAGATCGTTTGAGGAGGACGTCTCGGTTCCGGACATCTTCAGGGCAGGAGGTTAGGAGTTTAATACCCCTCTTTTTTCTTATTCCGTTCTTAGTTTCTTAGGTTTCTAACTTCTCTGGTTCCTCCCAGCTTGTTGGCGGGATGCTCCCAAGGTTTCTCGCCAGGTCCGGAGGCGGGTATATTGGGCTCGGGGGTATGCTGCCCACTGGAGGAAGTTGGTTAATGATACGTCCTTTGTTGAGTCGGGCCTTACTCGGACTGTCCCTTCGGAGGCCTCTAGTTGGATAGGTAGATGTTTGCTGACTGTTTTAGTTTGACTTCTCTGTTTGTTTTATAGTGTTTGATGTCTTTGTTATATGCTCGGGTCCTGATTTCCTTCTCCCCCTTTTTTGTAGGTATGTCAAAGAGGCTGAAGTTTCTTGAGAAGTTGGCTGGTACTATGAAGAAGGCCGGTCATGTGGAAACGGGAACTTCCCGGGCACAGCCTGAACCTGCCGAGGCTGGGAGGGTATCTCAGGGGAAAGTTCAGCCGGCTGCTCGGGGTCTATCTTCTCCTGGTGTGCAGTCATCGGGGTCTGCTCGTCTCATCAGTCCGCCGAAGCCTTTTAGGAAAATGAGGCGTCAATTTGGGGCCGAGGAGGCTGAGTTGGGGGGGAGGAGGAGGAGCCTGTCCCGGGCAAGAAGAAAGATGTCCATCGGGGGAAAAAATCTTCCGAGGGCTCTACTAAGAAGCGGAAAGGTTCCGTGATCCTTGGGGTGGATGACTTGGGAGAAGGCATCCGGGAGGCTACTTCCCATTTAGTGTCGGCTTTTAATGAATTGGCCGAGGTGATTCCCTCGGGGGAGGTTTCGAGATATGAGGATATCTCTCCTGAAGCTGTGGTGACCGAGATGAGCTCTCAAATGGCAAAGGTAGTTTTATTCTTCTTTTTTCTGATTTCGGTTCACGGTCTTCTTCATCTCATATCTTGACTTTCTTTGTTTTCGTGCAGGCTACCTACCTCATGGCGAAGAATAAAGACCTCCTTCTGAGTCTATTGTCTGAGGGTGGTCAGGCCCAGAGACTTCAGAATCGCCTTACAGAAGTGGAGGCTAAACTGGCTGATCGGGAGGAGGTGATAAAGAACCTTGAGTCGACCGCAATTGAGAATTTCAAAACAAACAAAGCTCTCAAGGCTGCTGCCGGGTTGGAGCGAAAACTTGCCGATACTGCCCGGGAGGATTTGAAGGCTGTCCAATCTGAGATTGGCGTTTTGAAAGCGAAGGTGTCAAGTATTGAAACCAAATTGAAGGCCAACGATGAGCAAATGGCACGGGCTCGGGATGATCTTGAGAGGAAAGAGGCCGAGCTTGAGGAGAGAGAGGCCGATCTTGAGACCGAGAAGGAGGCCATCCGCCTTGAGGGGGTTGGTGACTGTGCTGAACTGATACCGATGGTGCTGCCAAGTCTGAATATGGGTCCTATTTATGCGGCCATCAGCTTTTGTAAGGGGGATATTTCCGAGGAAGAGTTCCGGAAGTGGCTCCCTCCCCCTACCGAGGAGGTGATGGATCCCGACCCGATTTCGATCGTTCCGGCTTCTGGGGCTTCCCAAGAAGGACGGCCTGATGTTCCTGCCCTCGGCGAGGACTGCCTTGAGATCCCTCCTCCCATCCCTGAAGCAGAGGTCTCTCATGCTGCCGAGGTTGAAGCCGTAGTTCCTCCTCCCGAGGTCGAGCCGATCCTCCCGCTGTCTGAGCTGCTGAGGAAGAAATTCCTTCCCCTGCGCGGGTTGAATGAGAAAGGGTAACCCGACCGGGGCCCTGTGTACACTTAAACTTTTTGTAATAACAATTCAAACTGTATTTTGACATTATATATATATATATATATATATATATATATATATATATATATATATATATATATATATATATATATATTTATGTGTCTTTCTTATCTCTTTCTCTTTTTCTTTATGCTTCCTGTTATCCGAACACTTTGAGACCCTTCGAGGTTTAATCATGAGCCGGAGGGGCATAACCCGACCCCGAGCTGAGTGAGACATTTGGCTCTGGGGGAATGTTACCTCCTCAATCAAAAGAAGACTGACTCGGTGGGACGTAACCCGACCCCGAGCTGAGTGAGACACTTGGCTCTGGGGGAATGTTACCTCCCCAGTCCAAAGAAATCGACTCGGTGGGACGTAACTCGACCCCGAGCTGAGTGAGACACTTGGCTCTGGGGGAATGTTACCTCCCCAGTCCAAAGAAACCGACTCGGTGGGACGTAACCCGACCCCGAGCTGAGTGAGACACTTGGCTCTGGGGGAATGTTACCTCCCCAGTCCAAAGAAACCGACTCGGTGGGACGTAACCCGACCCCGAGCTGAGTGAAAGACTTGGGCTCTGGGGGAATGTTATCTCCCCAATCCAAAGAAGACTAACTCGGTAGGACGTAACCCGACCCCGAACTGAGAAAGGCACTTGGGCCTGGGGGAATGTTACGTCCCCAGTCCGAAGGGCTAACTCGGTGGGATATAACCCGACCCCGAGCTGAATAACCAAGTGGCCTCGGCGAAACGAAATCCAGCCCCGAGCCGACTAACAAGTGGCCTCGGCGGAACGAAATCCAGCCCCGAGCCGACTAACCCCTGGGGTTTATTCAGAAGGGAAGTGAATCAACCTTTGAAACCCTACCGAATCTGGCATGGGCGTCCCTCTGCCAGACGGCGAAAAACAAAAACAAGATTCTGGAAAATAAAATTAAAAGGTGGGGGTGACTTAGCACCTATCCCAAAAACGTTTTTGCAAGCATAAACAACAACAAGGATGCCTCAAAACATCGTCCCGTCTGAGGTCTCCAAAACATAATTCTGAATCTTTCAATTCAGTGTCCCGGCGAACCAGGATTCGAATCAGAAGAGCGTTTGAATGGTGAGGGTACATCCTCTACACGTCGGTTCACTATGGAGCCTGTGTATTGTATGAGGGCTCCTTCTTACCACGCTGGAGCAGGCACACGCCACAGGGGCATAACGCATCCCCGTGCTGTGTCTCTCGCGGATCCGGATGATGAATGGATCAAAGAGTGTCCGGGATACCAAGGTCATATTCCTCTTTTAGGTCCGGTGACACTGGACTCAT
>SKCR01026986.1:0-19200 GCA_019454045.1 Zanthoxylum bungeanum | reverse complement strand
TTGGTTTCGGTTCCGAACCGAATCTTAAAGTTACAATTTCCTTATGATTCGTTCCGATTCGGTTTCGATTCCAAATTGGAAACGTTTCCGGGTCTATCTTGCACAATTATTAAGTGTGCTTTAAAAACGTCAGCCAACCAAACACCACAGTCTCTACTAGCTAAGCCTAGATCGTGATGTATTTGTAATTGATGATTCGAGATAATTTTTTAGTTTGAATTAAAATTGAGTTCGAAAAATATAATAAATTTACCTAATATTATTTAAGATTTAAAACGATTATAAAGTTTTGCGACAAAATCGGATTGATAAAGTTGGTTTGCCATATCTAGCTTAAGCAATCATTATCTGAAAAATTAATTTTATGCCCAGCATTTTACTCAATTGCAGCTGCCAGCAGCCAGTTGCCATATCTTTCTTATGGGAAAATTTTACATGGGACAAATCTTATAAAATTGTCCAATTAAATAATATTATGACTCCTAATTTTAAAATAATTTCGATACATGATAATCACTGATTATAAAATCATTCAATCAATTTATATCACATATATTAATTTTAAAATAATTGAAACATATGATAATTATTAATTGAGACAGTCTCTATTCTCCCTCTTTATACTCGGTGCCGACACCTTCGTTTCTCGAATTTGAAATCTTTTTGGCAAAAAGTTTTGTCGGTCCATTTCTATGGTCAATTTTACCATCATCAATGTCCAAGATTGCACGCAATCGATCAGTCAGATTCATACGTACATTTTTTCGGGAAAAAAATGATTCAAATTCCTTTTATTAATTTTATTTTTATTTTTGAGTGAATGACAGGACATGTGTAGCAGTGACATAGTAATAGTTTCTGATTATTTGAATTGAGATTTTGTATTATAATTTAATAAGAAGATAATGCTGGGCCAATCCATGCCCCCACGTTTGATGCAAAGTGGGTATTGGAAATGTTCCAAATCTTCAAACAGTTGATACTGTCGCCTGCGACTCCAGCAAATCTTTATCATGCCCCCACCGTGTCTCTTCGCAAATTGGATTGTTTTTTAAAATAATTTAATTTAAATATGCATAATATTTTAAATTCATTCAAATTTGAACTAAAATGATTTAAATCTGTGTATCAAACCATAAGTAGATAACCCCAAGGGTTTGCCTAAGTGATAAATATTCTAGGCTTGAGTGGTTGTTCCCTCTCAGGTTCAAGGTTCAAATCCCACTAGATGTATTTTCTTGGGGTCATGTCCCCTGGTGTGAAAAGCCAGCGACTTACCATAATCTGTGTTGGGAAACTTCTGAGGGCACGGGGCCACGGTCCCGAGGATTAGTCGAGGTGCGCGTAAACTGGCCCGGACAACCCGGTTATCCGAAAAAAAAAAAAAAAAAAAACCACAAGTAGCTTGCTTCTATAATAAATCAAGGCATTAGGGTCGTTGTTGTTGAAGTGAGCTCGAGTTAAAGGACATTATGGGAAAGAATATTATTTTATAAGCCCATTATGTTTAGCCCAATCTCACTTTTAGAGTGACCAACACAGTCCCCAACTTTGTTTGTCATGTTCTAAACTATTTCGTTACTTTAAAAATAACATTTTCTTTCATCTTTAAGCTAAGCCATGCATTCTAAAATCTCAATTGGCCCTGATATTTATGAAATAATTATATTAATATATGTAATTATTAAATAGTATACTTTTTTTTTTTTCGCGTTTCTTACTAATAAATACAAGTTCTTAAGTTATGACCAATTAATTTTTTTTTTAAAAAGTTTAATGCTTTTTAATCTTTTTTTTTTTTCAACTAGTCCAAGATTTGACTATTTATTATTATTTACCGATTATTTTTTATTAATCGTAAATCACTCTGTCGATTTCCAATTAAACTATCCGCTTTGATTTTCACTTAATTCAAAAGTATAGTTGGCCGAAATATAAACATTTGTAAAATTGAGGAACGAGAAGGATGAGTAGTTGTAGTTCTACTCAAAAACATACAATCTCTTTTTTTTTTGAAAATTCTATGGTAATTTTTGAAAAAAAAAAACACAATTCAATATCGAAATTGTGACCTATGATGTTTTTTAAAAGAATAAAAATAATATATAATTGAATCTAAATCAATACCATCAGTAATTTATCTTTTAATATAAACAACCACATAATCTGAAACAAACTCGTCCTCCATCTTATTAGGATGTGGTGTGTTAATAAGTTTCATACTAGAAAATGCTCTCTTGGTTGCTGCTATTGAAATAGGAAGAGTTAATACTAAACGAATCAATCTATCAATCAATAAATAAATCTGTTATTTAAGTGAAATCTTCAGGATAAAATATCTCAGCAAGATTGTAAATATCTTCAATTTTAAATGACTTAAATGCATCAATAGGATTTAAAGCTGAACTAAGAATAAGAAGTTCCATTAATTGTCTGTTCAGTAAACCTATTCAACTCCACCAATTGAACATATCAATTAACCTTGTTGACCGAATGGAAATGAGAGCTCCATTTAGTAGCTGCAGGTCATTGCAAAGTACAAATTTGATTAGCTCCTCTACCAGTTTGAACTTCTCTTGAATCTATCAAATATGTAATTTCATTCATACATACATACATACATACATATATATTTATATATGTAATGATTTTTCAATACGGCTGTCCGGATGATAGTTTCGTCTGGATGCATGCAAAGTACTAGTACCTTGAGTATATCAGGACAGAAAAATTCATCCGAACATCAGGATTGGAAACTGATTATACACACATTATGTTGAAAATTTGTGCCCGAGGGTACATAAGTTTATATAAAAATAGAAAGTGAGTGCAGTATGTACTATATTGATTTACGTAACGGAAAGTAACTGTTGATGGAGGTTATTGGGTACCAGGATCCCAGAAAAGCAATAAGAGTATAAAAGAGATTTACGTTTCAGAGTTTCTGAGAATCGAGGGTCGGGTCGGTTCATGTACTTCATCCGATCCGAGGAGTGAAGATGTTTAGGAAAGCTCAGATAATTGATTGCTCGGCAACCATCGCTCTTGATTCCTGACCTGGTATCTCGTCGGGGTGTTGGCTTTTAATCACATAATCATGATCGGACAGTTGGAATCTGGCATAAGGACTCGCACTCTATAAAAGGTCTGATGTGATTGAAGCAAATGGCTAGTTAATCTTTTGACACTAGGTAACGTGTGACAGTGGCAAATAGTAGCATGATTTAATGAGATATAGGCGTCAGAAGGGCATGTGTGTCAGACTGTAGGGTTACTGATCGCAGAGCAGGTGGGGCAGAGAGCCTTGGCATTGATGGCAGACTCACGTGGTTGACGTCACGAGGACATTGTATTAGTATAATATGCCCTAGTATATAAAGGGTTTGGGAGATCATTGTAGGGGGTTAGAAAATTATACTCATTGAATACTTGTAAGAAAAGAGACCAAAGAAATATGTAAGGCAGAACAAGGACATGTCGGTCAAATTCGAGCACTTGTATAGAGAGGTCGGTCCCACCCCAGCACGTAATACAAGTTTCATTTTCTTTGTGTCCGTGGACGTAGGTTGGATCCATTCCACCGAACCACGTTAAATCCTTTATTCGTTGTGTGCTTTCTTACCTCTTGCTAAGTTTGTATTTGGTCCCAAAACCAAACAAATTCATTGTTGATGAAAGATCGTTTGAGGAGTTTTCTTCCAGAACTACCCCTGGAATGAAAATTGACCGTCAACAATTGGCGCCGTTTGTGAGGAAAGGTACAAAAAATAGCAAACACACTAACAAGAGACATGAACCACAGATCTTCAGAGGGTTCAACAACGAAATGGATGAAGGAGATGTTGAGGAAATAATTTCATTAACTCATCATTGAGCTATCAAATGAAATGTAAAAGAGGTGACCAAAAATCACCAATTAGGACTCAACTGTCGATTCAAATATAACGACGAGAGTTGGTGGCTTCTGTACGCCACCCCTTATGAATGAAAAAGCTCGTCCTAAGGCAGCTGTGGCTATTGTTCGACTTGCCAAACCTTTGGATCCATGGAAACAACAGTGTACGGGCCAAATTTGGTCCAAGGGCAATTTCGACATTTTGCTTCGGGCCCAATATTAGGCCCCCAGCATGGATCCAAGCCCAAGTTACCATCACAGATTCTCACTAAAGGAACCTCCAAGGTTTGATGTATATAAAGGCCCAGAGATCCACAAACCTAGGCCCAATAAAGTATCACACGCCCAATCCATAATCAAGGCTCCAGGAGCCCAACGCCAGCCCACGTAACGCCTTAGGTCATAAACACCATTCATGAACCCATCCGTTCCAGCCTACAAACGGGCAAAATGCAGTAATAGCTCCTGATGAAGTCGATCTAACGGACGAACAATCAGAGAGCAATAAAGACAGACATTACTACAACATGTAGAGAGAGGAAGCGAGGCTCCGGGAGGAGGGGGGATTCAACTTCTAGCTCTCATACTCATAGCTCAATACTACTCTCTCCACAGCTCTCTAAACCTTTCTTCTACCGCCATCACGACACCCTACGAAGCTCAAGGTAGTATCTTACTTTGATCTTCCTCCTACTACTTCCTCAATTCCTTCACTGACTTGAGCGTCGGAGTGCCCCCGGCACCCACCACACCGGTGGGCAGTACTCCCGCTCACTCTACATCTTTGTTTTGCAGGATCGCCAGTGCCCCTATACAAAATCTCAATTGTAGACCTGGAGCGAAAATCAGCTTCTACAATTTGGCGCCCACCGTGGGGCCCTGGCGATTCATAGCGTGCAAAGACCTCTCCATTTACGATCCTTTTAAACTCCCCTACTAATATGGCATCGATAGCAGGAGCAAACACCAAATATGTACCATTATTTGAACTATTCTACACGCTTCTTCCAGTCGACTAGGAGACACCCTCATAATCCCCGGCATACCCAATCTACCGAGAAATATTCTCCATAATTGACATATATTCAAGACTCCTTGAGGCGGTTACCATCTACTCCAGATAGCGTATATAGGGTTTCACTACCTTTAGTCATTGTGACTTCCAGACTACTTGAAAGAGGTGTTAACTTCTTCAGACGACGTTAAGAGGACTCTCATCTCTTCCAGAAGACGTTAATGAATTGTCAACAATCTTAGACTTCAGTCGACAGTACCCAAAGGAAGACTTGGCGCAGACATCCCGGTCACCTTACCAGGTATGGTTTACACTTTTTAAGAATGTCACAGTCTACATCACTAAGGCATGAGATTTATAGTAGGTATTACAATATGATTCTAAGATATGGGTGTCCGTACGATACTACGATTTTCAAACTTGGTAATTGTTATAAGTGTCCCAGTCGACATCAGTATGTGACTTGAGACTTGTGATTGATGTCTTAGTTAGTATTACAATTTATATATGAGACATGTTATGGGTGTCCCATACGACACTACGATTTACTCTCTTCCTCCTATCCATTCCCTTTACCCTTCTTGAATCTCTGTTATGTGTCTCGTTTCGTATCAAGAAAAGGCATGTTTCGGTTTGTGAGTTAATTTAATAAATTAACGGTTCTTTAAAATCTCACTCATTTTTGAAATTAACAAATCTTTCAATGCTTTGTTAGATTCACGCACAAACTCGTGATATGCCTTTTCTTTTCCATTTCTCATTCTCTTTGGACTGATCCATTGAGACTTTCAGAATTGCTCTGGATCGGTACGCGTTAATAATTGCTCTGTTTTCTGTTTTATTTTATTATATTATTATTATTATTTATTTTTTTTTTTTGCAGTAAAATCTTGTTGATGCTGCTAAATTATTTTGTTCTGTTCATTTAATTTTGGGTGCTATAATCCGGCATCTAATTTATGAGCTATCTTTTTAAGAATTAGAGATTTATGGGTCCTAGTTTCAGATTTTTCTTTATTTGTTCTGTGACTATTAGTCATAAATATGTGAGATTGCAATTTTGTTTTTCCCAACATTTCAAATGATTTGGAGCAATTGTGAAACCTAGATTATAGTAGATTTTGGCCTGAGCTATATAAATCTAGTTAACTAAGTGTGAAACGATTAATTACTCGAATGTCTCAACATATTAATTTGAGTATTGCTGCTAATAACTCTTACCAAACATCAATTTTTAGGCACAACATAAGTTGTATTCTCAAATTATATAAGAGGGATTTGCTGTCGTTGTGGAAATTCCATTGTCCCAAGTGGTAGCTTTTTTAGAAAGGAAAGAAATTGAAAAATCTCGAAATTTCTAATCAATTCATTCAATATTTCATTTTTTCAAGGATATATTGCCATATTTAAATTATGTATTAGATGTACTAACACCCTACCCCATTTGTCCCGAAATCTTGATTCAACTCCATTGCTACTGGGTAAAGGATGCTTATTCTTTCTATTTATTACGGTTCTTTCTCCACGAGTATTTTAATTTGTCCATTAATCAAATCAATCAATCACTCAAAGTGACTTTTGATTTGACGCTTGATGTGACGATTGATTTGACGCTTGATGTGACTTGCGTCGCCGCACTCGAATTCGAAATACGAATGCGCTCGCATCACACTCGGGCTCGGGTTCGTTAATTCCAAATTAACGATTTTTCCGTCGCGTCGTAATTAGATGATTACGCCTAGCGAATTCACTATTCACGTCGCTAATGAATTAATTCTAAATTAATTCGTTCGCCCGAATTAAAATCTAATTTTAATTCCGCGTCGAAATCTAATTTCGTTTAATATATCGAATATATTATTTATTGATTAATTCCGAATTAATCGTTATCTCTCTCTAGACGATATTTTATCCGAGAAAATTAATCTAGGATTATTACGGAGATATTTTATCTAGGATAAGATATCGTCTAAAGAGAGATAACGATTAATTTGGAATTAATCGGTAAATTAATATATTCGATATATTAAACGAAATTAGATTTCGACGCGGAATTAAAATTAGATTTTAATTCGGGCGAACGAATTAATTTAGAATTAATTCGTTAGTGATCTGAATAGTAATTTCGCTAGGCGAAATTAATTAATTCTCGTCGCGACGGAAATGCGTTAATTCGGAATTAGTGAAACCGAGCCCGAAAGTGTTTGCGGACACATTCGTATTTTGAAACGAGTGGTATCCGCAAATCACATCGCAATATCTCAATACTTGACACAAATAGATGATGGATGTATCTAGTCACCTTTATAGGATGATACATTGTCTTTTTTATCTAAAAATTCATTTTTGGTTAATGATATACATCATTGCTTCTCTCTTTCTCACTTACGTTTTGTAGAAACAAAAATGAAAAGAGAAGTTAACCTTTTATCTCTCTCAAATTCTCTCTTCTCTCACGCAAAACAGAAGCTTTGCTCACTGGTTTTGAACCAGTTCAGGCGTGAGTTTTAGGGAAGTTAGAGTGGGTTTTCATGGTGAAAATTCAAGTGCTAGCACACTTACAAGTCTTGCGATTGTGGTAGGGAGGTTCACCCATGAGCCAGGATCCATCCGACGAATCTAGGAATTCATTTTCGCAGCTCAAATACTGAAGACAGAAGACAGTGGACTGCATGCAGTGGGTTGTCCATGGCAGTGCGTTTTTTGGCTTCAATGGTCTTCAAATCAACTCAACCAACCAATGTAAGTATTCCGCTATCTTCTTTGGTGTATTCATGCACGATTTTCATTGCTTGTTTGATCTTGGGACATTAATAAAAACCAACAATTGAACAAAAAGAGTATAAATTGCTTCTGAAGGAGATTAAAATTTAGAATACTAATGCTACTATCTAGCTCTTGATAAATCTATGGTCTTCTACCTCATAAACACAATGCTTATGATGATGTTTGTAAGTGAGGTGTATCCGCTTTTAGAAGCTTTTGAGTCTGGAATAATTGCTTCCCATATTTGTTCGTTTAAGAGATGCAGGAGCTTGCATTAAGGATGTAAATGTTCTGTGATTTTTATATTTGAAATATTCTGTGATGGATTTAGGTATGTAAATGTGTTTGAAAACATAAAAATGTTGTCGCAAAGAACTTAATGACTTGCTTTTTTTTTTTTTAAATTGTTTTTTTTTTTGCGTTGAAATTGCCTTTAATTTGATAACGGTTAGATAAACAATCTAAAGAAGTAATCTACTTTTGTTTACAAGAAAATTGAGGAGTCTTAGGGTCTGTTTGGTTCAACGAAGGGGAGGGGAGGGGAGGGGAGGGGAGAGATTTTAATTAAATATATGTTTGGTTCAAAGGAGGGGAGGGGATGGGAGGGGAGGGGAGGGTTTTTAATTAGATATATGTTTGGTTCAAGAAGGGAGGGGAGGGATTTTAAAACTAATTACTATTTTATCCTTATAACTTGTTATAAATAAAATTAAAACAATATAAGTAGGGATAATTTAGTAATTGCATTTAAAATTTTAATTCATCACTTTCTCTCCCCTCCAAAACCCCCCCACTTTTGGAGGGGAGCTAAAATTGGCTTAGGAGGGATTTTGCTCCCCTCCCCTCCGCTCCCTTCAAAAAATTGAACCAAACAAACATAATTTAAAATAATCCCTCCTCTCCCCTCCCCTCCCCTCCAAAACCCCCCACCAAACACAGCCTTAGTTACCTCAAATTTCATTTTGTAATGTTAGTTAATTTTTCAATCCAAGATTGGAGAATAGTTAAATAAATCTGGCACAATAATGTAATTGGTTGAAAGTTTTAGTTCTTGTTTGCATTAGAGAAAAGAAAGATTTGATTTTCTGATCAATGAAGGATGTAAAAACATATATATATTTAAAGCTGTAAAAATTTTGAGACTCAAGAAGCAAGTAGTAGAGTTCAAGCAAGTAGATTTATTTATTTATTTATTTTTTTTCCTGAAAAGAAGCAATTAGAATTTATCAAAGCATAAACTGCACTAAATATCATTGAAAAAAAGATAACTGCTAAGGACATCCTAAAGCATTGGCTGACCTAACTAAAACTCAATTGTTGTATAAGTAAACAGAAACCATCTAGTTTAATCTTTGGTAGATCCAGTGTGTGTAAGCTTTATGGTGGGCTTATTTTCGCCCCATTCATTAGCTTCTCTGTGGTTGCTGATAACTCTTCTTTCTTTTAATGCATTGGTATAATGATGACGACAATATGCTCCATTATCTTCAAATGCAATCAAAATTTTGATGAATAATCGGTTCATATCTTCATCCGCATCAGGCTTCATTTCATGTTTATAAATCAGAAGTATTTGGTGAGCCCGCTTTCTGAAATGACCTTCCACGAGATGTTTGAATTGTATGTGAGGAAACGGAAGCATAAGAAGCCTGGAATATTTTATTTGCATATGGGGAAACTGAAGCATAAGAAGCATGACCTCGCAATTCAGCTTGAAAACCTCTTTGTTACTCTTCTGAGGTTGCTCTTTATCACAATAATATGGATTGGAATTCAAACCTTTTGTTGTGAATTGAGTCAAGTACTTGCATTACGTTAGATTCCTGTTGATTCCATTTTTGCATTTCGTCTGAATTCCTCTTGCAGGTCTTCCACCAGGGACGACTGACATTGACGTTAGAAGGTCGAGAGAAACCCTCCCATCGAGATGCAAGTTTGGGTTCAAATCAAACCCATAAGAGTGATAGAAGATCAATGGAGACGTAGCCGGGTAACTGCTAGGAAAGAAAATGTCAAGAAGAACAAGCCATGACAATAAGGGGTACCTTCCAAACCAATTATTGCAGCTCTCATAAGTCAATTCTGTCTTCATAAGCTCTAACAAATATAGAACTTGGAGATTTTTCTCCAAAATTTCCCATTCTTGGTGTATCCTTTGTGTCAGTTTGCTTTCAGGATCCATGTTTTTGTTTTGTGGTCGATGAAGTGATGGTTCAATGGAGGAGTTGGAATTTTTTGAAAGTTGTTGAACTTTTTGAACCTCTTCTCACAATGTCTTCAATCTCTTCAATTTCGCCAAACATAATTTTATCTTCAATTTTGACAGACTCCATGATGATTGATGAATTTTTGAAGGGCTGGTTATATCATTAAGAGCAAACTTTTCCTAGTACTACTAGAATACTGCAATGGTAGAGTAAATCATATAAATCTTATCCTATTTAGAAAACAAATACGACCCTAATCACAATATAATTTCTTTTTTCCAAATTTGGATAAGCGGCCGCAGCAGGTTTTATGAAGGACTCAAATTGTTCCCTTTGCGGCAAATGACAAAATAATGATGTCAACAAAAATCAAAACTCCAATCGGACACCAAAGATAAATGGATGATCTATTAATTTATTTAATATCAATTTAAATTTATTTACATAAATATCTCTTGTTAACATGCTTAGCATAAATTGCACATATTGTCTAATGTTCGAAAAATATAATTTTAAGAAAATGTCATCTAAGCACCCAAAATTATTAAAATTTTCAATTACACCTAAATTTTAAGAAGTTTTATCATCTATCCACCCGAAATTTAGCGGATATTAAAAAAAAAAACACTAATTTTTTAAGAACTTTGGGTGGTAAATATTTCTTTTCAGAACTTTAAGTATACATGACATTTTCTCAAAACTGAGTGTTTTTTCGAATATCAGACAATTTTACCCTATATATTTTTTCCAAAATGATAAAATAGTACTTAATTATATATTTAATAACATTAAAATTCATATAATAACCAAGAAATGCACATGAAAATCCATAATTTTAAAAATTATCAAAATCTATTAAAAATAGTACACCATCAAAATTTAATTCTATTTAAAATTCAACAAAATAAGACATTATAGAAAATGTTAAGTCTTCACAAAAAATGAAAATTGATGCTCAACATTTGAGTATTCATTATAAGAACATACAAAATAAATTTTAATGAAAATTAAATACATATAATCGTGTCATAAATTGGTTGGCAGGTCGACAACTTTAAACCAAAACCCGACAAGATTATTTATCGAATTTGAAAATTTGAACACCTATGGTTAAACTGTGAAGATTAAAATCTAACTACACTAATTAAGAAAAAGCCTAGATTAATGTTTTCATTGCTAAGTTCAAACACCGTAAGTCTAATAAAATAGCCTCACTCTTAATCTATGCAATAATTAAAATAATAAATAAATATATAAAAAGTAAACAACAGATAGTAAATAATTAATACCATATTTATTTACGAAGTAGCAAACTTTTTATTGAGAAAAACAACTCCGAGTATAGGTTACCACCCGAATTCTCTATAAAGAGAAACTTACAATGATAGTTAAAAGAACTATAGCAAAATCGTTGTCGACTCAATTGTCCTAACTGTAATAACCCAAGGAATCTCCCCGAACCCGCATCAATCAACATTTTTCAAAACCTCTGAAGTCTCTTATAGTAAATCCAATAGTGAACTCGTTCTTTCCGGAACTCCAACAGCCGATCTCCAACTCAGAAATTCAAAGGTTAGGGTTTGGTAAGGTTTGGTACTATGATGATTACCAAAGAAAGATATTCACCAAGAACAAAGAAGACATGATATCAATTGAGTCTTCAATAGTTAACTCTTAAAGAAGATGGAAACAAATATGAATGTGGTTTAGCAAAATTCCATCAAAAAATAAGATGTTGAAACAAAGATATGGAGGCTCTGTATTATATGTTTCCAACCTTGGGTAAAGTGGCTAAGACTTTATTTATATAAATAGGGTTTTCAAGTCTCCAAAAAGCCTTGAAAATACGTCCAAAATAAGCAGCATCCATTCTCATCCAAATATTGTCCAATCATTACCAATACTTTGTAGGGGTTTTATGACGGAAATCCGGTAACGCAACGTAACAGTGGAAAATCAAATTTTCCGATTTCACAAATTTTTTCTCGGATTAATAAAATAAACTTATTTATTTTATTATCCAATAATCAAATTATGAAATAAAACACTATAAATCAAATTTATGTGAATTTACCGAATTTCCACTATACCTTGTATTTTGTTCATTTTAATCCGAAATTGTTCAAAATAATTTTGAATGATTCTAAATCATTACTAATATGAATTTAACATATCCCAAATGTTAAAATACAATTTGTAACAAAAATCCCAATTTTTGCCCACCAAGGCCGAGAGCCTCATTAGGGGGAATTAAGTGCATTTTGCACTTCCATTGTTCAAAACACATGCAAACGAAGTCCAATAAACATAAGATTTAATATGTATCATATACACATCCAAATACACCATATAAATGAAAAGCTCCAAATTTGGAAGTGGTCTTAAACCCTAATTTTTTAATTTTTTCAAATTGGACAAATTAGACCAAATTAACAAAATCCAATACTTCAATCATGTTTCTTCCATTACAATCAAGCCTCACCATAATGAATAACTATAGATCAAATATAGGTCATTTAAGAGTGGGTCAACAACTCTAGATTAGCAACAAGTTTCAAAAACTTCAAAAGAATGCTAGTTAACATCTTATAAGCATTCTATGAACTTAATACATGCTCAACCCCATTATCAAACTTCCATCCACCAAAAACACAAAGAATAAAGAATAGAAAAATATAAGAAACTCATAGCATGAAGCCTAGAACTCAAGGAACATTTTCCTCTCTAATAGCAAGTTTGAAAAACTTACTAAATTTCAAGCTTTCCTTGTTTTCTCTTCTTTTCTCCCAAACTTCTTTTGTTTTCTTTAATGGATTTATTTTAGGGGTGGGCAAAAAAACGACCGAACCGAACCAAACCGCAAACCGAACCAAACCAAACTGAATTTACGGTTTTTTTTCTAACGGTTCGGTTTGCGGTTCGGATTGGCCCACCCCAAACGATTTACGGTTCGGTTCAGATGCTAAACCGAACCGCACCTGTTAAACCGAACCGAACCGTTATAATTAAAAAATTATATATTTTTATAAAAAAGATTTACATTTTTCTTTTAATTTTACTTTATGTTTTCTTTTTATTAGTATGTTAAAACTTTTATTCTTAAATTTATTTGTTAATAATTTTATTCTTAAATTTTTTGATTTATGGTTTATTCTTGAAAGTAAGCTGTTGGATTTGTCTCTTAATTAGAATGATAGTAGCATCATTATTCGAGGCAATTTTTAAAAAATACAAGAATTAATTGTGCCTCATTTTTCAATCATCTATTGAGTGCATGAGTTCTCTGGAGTCACAGCTTACACCGTAGCACTTCATACTATTTGTTCGCTAGACTAGTATTTTTCTGTCTTCACTTAAGTTGATGAATTTTTTTTAAGTAGAATAATCAGTAAACCGAACCGAACCAATCCGTAAACCGCTGGTTTAAGAAATTTTCAATCCGAACCAAACCGTTATTTAATGGTTTGGTTTGAGAGGTAAAAAAACCGGACCGTAAAATATGATTTGGTTCGGTTTTTTAGCAAAAACTGAACCAAACCGAACCGCGTCCACCCCTAATTTATTTGATAAGTGTTGATGGTTCTCTAACCCTAATGAAAAAACAAAACAATATACCCTTTCAATTTGGTCTTGGCCGAATTTGGTATATACCAAATATCAAGATATTTAATTTTTGCTTTATTAAAGTTCAACTTGCCAACTTGTTAATAATGATCATTACACTTTAATGACATTTTCAACTTAGTCAACAATTGCAACTTGGCCATTAAAACAAATATCATAACTTTAAGATATTTATATTTTAATTAATTTAATCATTTAACAATTAAATAAATAAATAATTAATAAAATACAAATAAATTAAATATATGTATTATATTTACAATAAATATCAAATACATATATATATTTATAATATTAGTCAAATATCTCAATTCGACAATTAATTAATGTGTATTTGAATTAATCAAATATTAAATGCAAATACACAAAAATTAAGGAAATGACTATCGGGTCCCTACACATGTATTTTTCGTTTAACCTTTAAACGAATTTATAAATAATCAATATTATTTATAAATGTTGCCCTAGTGCTCTACGAGTATATTTCATTAGTGAGACTCTCTAGATTCAGGCATATCCGTCACGAAATCCAATTTCGTGTCTATAATTTATCCACCCGTAAATTATAACGATCACGGATAAACTCGCTGAATCATACAGGTCGAGGTCATGGAAAATGTATAATCCTCCGTCACAGGTATCCGGATAAATCCCAGAGATATAGATGTAAACGTCAAATCTCTATAGGGATTATCCAGTCGACTATTCTATTAGCAATCTCAAAAAGAACATTTAGAACTAACTTCTAATTTGTACCACGGGCCCATGGTTTTTATCCGATTGCTAATCATATGGACTACCTATGCTCTGATACACAGAACTGACGGATCCTATCTCGATACACACAGGACATCCTGAGGATCTATCTACACCCAACGAACATGCGAAGGTCTGATCTTAATAGATCAGTGATGTGACTGCCATCTAAGTGTAGAAGATGTCTCATGTGCCCATAGTGGCATCTCAAGTTTAAGAATCACAAGTGCTACTCAACCCGATAAGATTCTTATTGACGTTGGTGTACCATCCATTAAGAATCTTTGGTGAGTCGTTCAGTGTTTATCCGCTATAAACACCTACACGTCTATACTAGTCTCCAAGACTTATGGTTCATTGAGAAACCATTGGAATCATATATTCCAGTATACGACATGTACCAGTCTCAACGGGTTTACTATACTGACCACGTAGTGTAAACCTTGACCAGAAACTGTCTGAGAATGACAACGTTATGATACTACTCAATGTCAGTTGTGACACTTTTGCAACAGCACCATGACTAGTCATTCTAAGGTCATTACGTCTTTACCATAGTGAAAGATACATTATATTATAGAAACTGCATGTATTATTCATAATAATAACGTTTTACAGTAGTATTCATAAAGAAATACAACCGGGAATTGACGCTCTGAGCACCAACCCCAACATACTTCAAGACCCATTATAACTCAATTGGACATATTTTGTTGTGAAATTTATCAACCAAAACTAGACCCAACATAATTGATATGTGTAGGCATTGCATTTTCGCATGTGAAACCCGATGATGAGTCTTAGTTGGAGGCACTACCTTTTTAGCTAAGGATATTGCGGGAAACGGAGGTCGGAAGGGGAAATTCAGAATAAGTACGTCATCCGATTCATTTCGCAAGTTCACTGTCTTCGTTAGTGTTGCGTTTGTTACTTCGTTCGAACGTCAGACAGATTGCGGGCGTTCGTGTAGCGTTCGAATGGGCGTTTGAACGGCGTCGGTATTTCTGGTTTTGCTGCTAGCCTCGCACCCCAGCCCAATTAGCCCACCAAAGCCCATAAAAACACATCCCATTAATAAAACACATTTAAAAAACATGGGAAATTAAATTAAATATTAATTAGATAATGTAATTAAATAAAATAATTAATTAAGTCATATACCAAATTAAATAAAACAAATAAAATCTAAATAATCACCTACCAAAATAATAAAAATACTTACACAAATTAAAGAAATTGCATGCCTAATAAAGATAAATCAAATATATTATATACCAAACTTAACAAATATCATGCCTAATTAAAATCAATCATAACAAATTAAATATTTTGTATTCCTAATCAAGCCAAGATTTGTCCCCCCCTCAATCTTTGACTTTCCTTGCTCAACACAAAATCAAATCCCTTCTTTGTGAGAGAAGGTGAAGCCCTAGCCATTCTCTATATAAACAACCCCTAACCAAGACATGCACTCCCCTAGCTCATACACAAGACTTACACGAAAATCACAACACCAAGAACCCTAGCCACTCACGGCAATAGCAAGAAGCACAAACAAAACCCTTCTTTCATCTCTCCTTCTTTGGCCGAGAATACCACTATCCTCCATCCCCTCCATTGCCGAATTTTAACAGCCATTACAACCACCAATACAGCCCCTAACCACCACTGAAAACCACCTCCATAAACTCCCCACACATCACCGAAAATACACCCCCAAAACAGCAGCCAAATCCTCTTAAAACAGTCCAAAATCCTCAAAGCAGTAACATAAAAAACTGCATTCATAATCCTTAAAATAATCACACAAGACTACACTAAAAACCCACAAAAAACACTCGGAACAGTTCGTTGAAACGTCAAAACAAGTGACCTGAACAGTGAGCAGCAAAGCAGAGGCCGAACAGTAGCAGAACAGAGACCGAACATCAGGCAAAATAGCAAAACAGTGAGCTAGGACGCTAAACCAGTGAACCTGAGAAGTTGAGGAGCTGTACCCTTCCGACGTCCGTGAAACGCAAGCCTGAAAGTTGGCAAAAAAGGTTAAACATAATGGTATTTTCTACACTCGTTTTCCGTTTTATTTGTATTATTTATTGAGTATTGCTTGCATGATTGTCATGTTGAAATGCATGTTGTGTCCCTTGAGTTGATAAATATGCATGAATTATGAGATGTTGTATGTTGTGGCTTTGGAATAAAATGAGAGATGTGTCAACTCTCGCGGTATATCGGATGGAAACCCGGACATAAATTTCATAGCCGATTCCGAATGGACGGTAGTATGATCTGTACTCGGGATACAACTCCACGTACCGCTTGAGGTAAACCCTCTTTTGTTTTGTGTTGCTTTGGTTTATTTATTTTTCGTTACTTGAATTCTGCATGTTGCTTATTTATGCATGATTCAATCGAGCGCATGGGCTTAGTAAGTGCGATGAAAGGTCCCATATTTGGAGGGGTTAAAACCATTTACCACGATGCTTTGCCGCGCCGGTTGATGTGTGTTCGGTTGAATGCAAGATACGTTCAATAAGGCATACTAAGTTTGATAGTATTGTCTTTAAATTCTTTGTATGCATGATTCAATCGAGCGCATGGGCTTAGTAAGTGCAATGAAAGATCCTCTATGGGGAGGGGTTAAAGCCCTTTACCATGATGCTTTGCCGCGCCGGTTGATGTGTGTTCGGTTGAATGCAAGATACGTTCAATCGGGTATACTAAGTTTGATATTATTGTTTTAATTCTTTGTATGCATGATTCAATCGAGCGCATGGGTTTAGTAAGTGCAATGAAGATCCCCTATGGGGAGGGGTTAAAGCCTTTTACCACGATGCTTTTCCGCGCCAGTTGATGTGTGTTCGGTTGAATGCAAGATACGTTCAATCGGACATACTGAGCTTGACATTATTGTCTTTATTCGTTGTGTTGCATGCATCAGGCCTGGTTCCGTTCGAACGCGTTCTCGAACGCTACACGAACTCGAACCTTCTGTTTACCATTCGAACGCGTTCTCGAACGCTACGTGAACGTGCACGCACTTTCTTAGTCTTATCACGCATTAGGTCTGGTTCCGTTCGAACGCGTTCTCGAACGCTACGCGAACGCGCACGCACTTTATTAGTCTTATCATGCATCAGGTCTGGTTCCGTTCGAACGCGTTCTCGAACGCTATACGAACGCAAACCTTCTGTTTACCGTTCGAACGCATTTTCAAACGCTACGCGAACGCGCACCCACAGAACTGAGTCATTTTTCACCAGATTTCATGCATAGTTTTCCTAGTAGATATCCCTACGTATGATGAACTGATTGCCCCTCTGTATTACGCAAGATTGTGTTGGTGTCATTCATCTGCATTCCCCACATGTATGAGTACAATGTGTTAATATTACAATTCATATACCTATGTCATGAACATTTGTGAGTATTATTTCTTATGGTATATCGGATGGAAACCTAGACATAAATTCCGTAGCCGATTCCGAATGGACGGTAGTACGGTCTGTACTTGGGATACAATTCCACGTACCAATTGGGAAGGTGCTCACATGTGTGCTTGTGTGGTTAGTATGTGTGCTTGTGTTTTCTTGAATATAATATGTCAATAAAGTTGTATGTTGTCGCTCTTTGATGTGTACTTTCAAGCATGCAATCTTAGATGTGAAACATATGTAAATTTAGGTGTAAGTTTTATTTTGTACATATGAATTTAGAAGCATGATACTCTTGGAAATAAGTGTTACTTAAGCCTGATTAAATTATTATATAAATCATTTCATTACAAGTGGCATAAGTAAGGGACCATTCCGAACCCAACGGATTGAGGTCTTCCCTTGCGAGGGGTGAGTGCGGCCTTAAATCTCATTTTCCCGGTTCACACCGGGTGGCGACTCCATTATTCTCCGGTTTAGTCCCCCGTGGCTACTCCGTACTCCCGACCAAGCCGCGAGCTTGGGACAACATGCGTCTCCCAGTTTCTGTGTCCCACAGTCTGGCGACTCCACTGGGGATAGAGAATCGGCCCCGAATATTGTCTTGTAATGATTGGATTTATGTTTTAATTGACCGTGTCTATAGTGGATAAAATGGGGGTTTAATCAAAGGCATTTTAAGGCTAGGTAATGGTTTGGTGTCTTCCTTCATTCACTACCTTTCTGGAAGGAAAAGCTGTGAAGGCACCTATATGGCCATCTACTCGTAGCCTATTGTGATGGACTAATTTGGAGGACTCGTTGTTTATTCCTGACACCAAGCGATAAGAGCCTAAGAGGCTTGGGTATTTAAGTGAGCCTCGCTCCACCTTCCCTCTGGGGAATCTACAACGGAAAATCCATTTGACAGTCCGTCACACACCATAGCTCATTGGCACGTACCTTAGTGTATAAAAAAGGGTGCGCTCACTTGGTTGCTCGAACCCCTTGATTGGGGAGACCTAGTTGTGGGCCATCCTTCGCCGACGAAAGCCTTTGTCTATACTCCTGCGAACCCACCCATGGACCGGGTTTGCATGGTTAAAGTAACAATTATTTCCTTGAGTATGTGCTAGTGGACCATCCTCATTTGGATGCAGTTGGACCATTGTCAGAAATGCGGACTTGCTGGGCCATTTAAACTGGGGCGAGTTCGTACCTTATGACCATTGGGCCAAAGCTTCTGAAATGTTGATGGGCCATTCGGTAGAAATTATTACTTATGTTTGCATTATCTTTTATGCTTGTGTGCGAGAACATCGTCGTTTGGATCCATTTGGACCATTTGTCATGAGATATGGGCTTGTTGGGCCATTTAAACTGGGACAAGAACGTATTTATGACGGTTGGCCAAAGGTTCTAAGTGTTGATGGGCCACTTTGTGCTTGTGTTCGGAACGTTACCATTTGGATTTAGTCGGGCTCTTTGTCATGAGATGTGAACTCATTGGGCCATTTAAACTGG
>SKCR01026985.1:0-19543 GCA_019454045.1 Zanthoxylum bungeanum | reverse complement strand
GTCAAATAATTGATATTGCATAAAAGTTTAGGAAAGTAAGTTTTAGATTCTTGAAAATCTGGTTGGATATTTTCTGAAGTAGAAAGTTAGCACTATGATCTCCATTTGTCTCTTTATTCTATTTGAGAACCAGGCTCTAAATGAATTTTCTAGGTGTTCAAATGACATGTATACGATAATAGTGGTCTCTAAAAGCTTTAGTTTTTTATTTTTTATTTTGAACCAATCATTGGAAATGCTTGATGATGTTGTAATGCCACTCAAATGTGCTTATCTCAATCTTATGAAGCTCTCTACTATTTTCGTCAATTTATTATACTAGTACATTTGTTAATTTCGTATACTGCAAAACTTAATGCCAGATATACTTCCTCTATTTCAGGCGTCTAATGCAACATCAAACTATGAGTAATTCTGAAGGAGAGATTAAGGTAAATTTTGGCTATCAATCCTGGAGTATGCTCAGCCGGCAAAGTGGAGGGTTACGGTGTTACTGTTAAGTTTGATTGTAATTATAGTGACTTGTGTAATGTGTATTGTAACAGTTATTTTTTTTGGACTGAATTTGTCAATTGAATTTAGGAATTAAAAACTTAGGATGTTGTAATTCGGATCTGTTATCAAATTTGGATCTGTTATCAAATCAAACTTATCCGGATTGTTAACGAATTCAGATCTTTTATCAAATTCGGATCCCTTATCAAATTCAGATCAATTATCAAATTCGGTTATTTTATCAAATCAAATTTATCCGATCCGATAACTTATCGAATCGGATCGAACAAATCCGATTCGATTTGATAGTTATCGGATCAGATCGGTTCGAGTTTGATAACAGTATCAAACCCTATCAGATTTAATTTATTCAAGTTAATCGAATCGAATCGGATTCGGATTTGGTCCGATCCGATCCGAATCCGATAGTGCCCAGGGCTAGCCGCATGCGGTCACGGTGTGCCGTATAATTAGTTGCATCAACAGTGCAACTCATAGATGGTTCTAACAGAGCAAGTTTGTCCAAAATATTCTCCATTTGAGCAAGAAAATTAGTAAGAGATTGATTGTTTTCTTGTTTCAAAATATGCAATTTTTCCCACAGTTGGTACTGACTAGAGAGATCAGAAGAGGCGTACCTTAATGCAAGCAGATCCCAAACTTCTTTGGCAATTTCATAGCGGCCAAATTGATGATGAATGGCTGGAACCGACATATTCCGGAATCATGTCAGAATTTGGTGATTCTTATTGTCCTAATCTTCGAGACGGTCAGCGAGGTGTCCTTCAGTTTCATCAGTGAGCTGAGTGGGGAACTTGACATCTCCAGTAATATAGCGCCATAGTTTCCGACCCTTGAGAAAACTATGCATTCCCTGAACCCAAAGACGGTAGTTTGAACCTGTGAGGACGGTAGGAATAGATTGCATAGCATCTAACTTTTTTATTTGTCAAATAGTGTAAGATCGAGATTGATTTTGACGATTCTGAGGTTACCGTTGCGTCTGGAATGGTCAAAAATGGTGGAAATGATACTTTGTTGGTCAAAATATGATATAGGGACCAAAATATAGAGTTTTAGAAGTTACAGGGGTCAAAGTATAATTTTTGAAAGTTCAGGGAAAAAATGTAATTTCCAGAAAGTACATGGATCTTTCTGTAATTTACCTGAATTTTGCTGACGTGGCAGACACATGACACTGACTGTGCTGCTGACGTGGTGCTGAGTGTGCGCTGGCGTGGCACTGACTGTGTGCTAACTGTTCGCCGACGTGGCACTGACTGTGCGCTGATTGTTCACCGACGTGGCACTGACAGTGTGCTGATGTGGCATTGATGTGGCCGTCTTCAACCTCCAACAGGCGTATGAGGGGCGTGGGCGTGTGAGCAGCTCCTCCACCGGCGCGTGCAGGCGCGTGACACCTCCTTGGACCTCCGTTCGATCACCAAAAAATACCATCGTGCTCGTCTCGACGTGAACAAGCTGATGATATGCTCAAATTTGATTTTTGACAACTTTTCTAAAACCCAAATTTTCCGAACCGAGTTCCGTTTGATTCGTTCTTCCACCTTTGGAAAGAACCTAAGCTACCGATACCATGTGAGAATTTGTGAAGAAAATGTATATTAATATTTACTTGAATTTAGAATCACAATGAAAGGTCTTTATATAGACATTATATAATTATCATATTAAATACACAACAACACAACACACAACTACCAACTACATAACTACACAACTAACAATCAATATATATATATTCCTATTTTGAAAGTGACATAATTTTCTTTTGATTGATACTTTACATTTTATACTCCACCACATTCAATCTTTTTTTCCTCCTTTCCAAAAAAGAAATTTTTTTTCCAGTTTTTGGATTATGAATTAAAGAATTTATTAAAGTATATATTAAGATGTTTTTAATCATGGAATTTACAATAAATAAATATCTATGTAAGAGGGTGTGTAAATTAAGATTTTTAAAAACAAACTTGAGTGGCAAGTTCTAAATTAAGATTTTTAAGAACTAACTCAACTAAACCGTGAGGTATATTTTTATAGATTCATACAAAGAATAGATAAATTATCCACCTAGAGATTGAATTTATTGGTGTATATAATGTACAATATAAGATTGAAGTAAAAATACATGAAAAATAATCATTACAAGCAGATGATGAGCATATGATTTTTTTTTTAAAGTTCGAATTTATGCGCCCGCCTCTCCACCTTGAGGCAGTCCGTCTCGTGCCTCAACGGTCGACCGTCTTGAGACGTTATCCGTATTTTTGAACATTGATATTTGCTTACAGATATTGTTTTCTTTGTAGTTATGGTTCAATCAGCATATGGCCATTTTCACATTCCCTATGGGATCTAATTAGCAGCGATCTACCAAGCGACACAATTGGAAACATTAGAATAGATGTCACTTTTTATAATAAAAAAAATATGTCATGAAATATATCATATAATAATATTTTTGTCATTAAATTATTTCTATCATAGATTTATGACTTATTTGTGTCATACAAAAATCTTTCATTAATATATGATAGATATTTGAAATGTATTTAAGTTTTTATTTTTCCAAAGTTTATTTTAAATATAGGATGATAGAAATTTACATGAGTTAAACAATATGAGTTGATTATGTTATAATATGGCATGTTACAATAAAATTCGAAATATAACTGTAATTTTTTCTGTTTAGCACATGTGATTTTGACATCATGCAATTAAGTGATTAAGATTGAAGATCTTGATATTTAGACCCGTTGATGGTGGTTTTTTGGCCCCCAAGAAGTCAGAATCCTAAGGAATGGCCTAAAAGGGATTTCCATTTCCATGGTTCGGGGACCCAAGCCCAAGAAACAGGGGCGTCTGGCCCAGTGAAGAGCTCGGGATCAGTTCATATTTTATACCTGACCCGAGGTGTAAAGATGTTCACAGAAGCGATGAGAGGAAATGCCTCAGACCCGACCATTGTAGCTGTTGTTACTGTCTCCCGACCTGGTAGGTCGGGTCGGGGTGGTAACGGTATGATCAAGTCCAAGTGATGTAAGCCCTGTATAGGAACTCATATTCTTCAAAAATGTCTGATGTGACAGAAGCGGGCCACCAGCCTCTGGCATACGCTATCACATAGGAACAGTTGAAATACAGGCTGGCGTATGGGCTAAAATGTGTAGCAGAGGGTAAAGTAGCATGGTTTAATGAGATGTCAAGTGGCAGAGTTACTTTTGGCAGAGCAGTTAGGGAATACAGCCATCGCATTAATGGTAGATACACATGGCTGACGTCATGAGATTGGTGTAATAGTAGAATATGCCCTAGTATATAAAGGGATCGAGAATTCATAGTAAATGATTGGCTAATTCTATTTCATTCTTCACTTGTATAGAGATCAAAAAAACATAAGTGTAAGAGTGAGATTGTAAGAGGTCGGTCAGACGAGCTCCAGAGATAGACATGTCAGTCATACCCGACCACATACTAAAAACTTTCTTTTCCCTTGTGCCTGTGGATGTAGGTCGGATATACTCCGCCGAATCATGTTAAATCCTCTATTTTGTATGTGTGTTTTCTCATCTTTTGCTAAGTTTGTATTTGGTCCCCAAACCAAATAAATTCACAGTTGATGGAGGATTGTTCAAGGAGTGATTTTCCAGAATTACCCATGGAACGAAAATCAGCTATCAACAGTTGGTGTCGTCTGTGGGGAGCAGTATAAAAAGCAACAAACACAATAATGACGATGGCGGGAGATGAGAACCATAGATCTTCAGAGGCTTCGATGGCAGAGTGGATGAAAAAAATGAAAGAAACCATTCGAAATGAGAGAGAAGATGCGCAAAAGGAAAAAGAAAGAGATGCAGGCCTTCATACAAGCCATGATGGAGAGAATTGAAAAGTTTGAAGAAAGAGCGTTAAGAGATCAGACGCAGGCAGGGCCTAGTCAAATGAGGAGAGACATCACCAATAGTATGAGTCTGGCCGCAGCTGAAATGGAGCAAATGACTAAGAAAATAAAGAGACCAGGACTTACCCAGTAGGGACCCAAGATTATAGGGGACGCTGCGTATACTACCCTCAACAGATCCATGGCCCAGATAATTCGAAAATCCAGGATAAAGGTTTATTGTTTGAGCCCGACTTAAGGAGGTTTCCGATTGAGAAGGAAAACAACATGGCTTTTGTTTACACCATAATGCAATGGGACATGCCACAAATGGATGTAGAGACTTGCGAGAGCAGGTGGAAGACTTGGTAAAAACTGGCTATCTGAATGAGTACATAGACCAAGTGGCTACGAAGGTCGGCCAACGCTGATAGCAACTGTCGTCAGGTCGGGTACTTGGAATGATGAGGTGCTAAGGGGATATTTTCAATAGAGTCTCTCTTAAAATGACCCATAAAGAGTTGTAAGATAGGAAAAAGATCCTAAGAATATTATTAAAACTCTTCATTTCTCAGATAAAAACTTATTTATCTATGCTTGTTTATTATGTGTGTTTAATGGCTCAGGCTTGCATTCTTTCCACCGAGACCACAATCAGTTTGTTGGCTCGGGTCTGCTTTTGTACCACCGAGGCCATAGAAGTTTAATGGCTTGGGCCTGCATTCGTTTCGCCAAGGCCACTTTCAGTTTGTTGGCTCGGGTCTGCTTTAGTACCGCCGAGGCCGTGTTAATTTAATTGCTCGAATTTTCTTTAGTACCGTCGAGGCCTTAGTATTTTTCTGGCTCGTATATGATTTTGTACCGCCAAGGCCATAGAAGTTTGATAGCTCGGGTATGCTTTAATACCTCTGAGGCCTTAGTAGTTTGCTGGCTCGGGTCTACTTTTGTACCGCTGAGGCCATAGAAGTTTGATGGCTCGGGTCTGCTTTAGTACCGCCAATGATTTAGTAGTTTATTGGCTCGGGTCTGCTTTAGTACCGCTGAGGCATTAGTAGTCTGTTGGCTCGGGTCTGCTTTAATACCATCGATGCCTTAGTAATATATTGACTCAGGTCTGCTTTAGTACCGCCGAGGTCTTAATAGTCTGTTGGCTCGGGTCTACTTTAGTACTACTGAGGCCTTCACATTTTGTAACCTCGGGTATGCCAAACACGAGGAGGGAGAATACCCTAGTGGCGTTTGACCATCACATTTTGTATCATCGGCTATGTCGAACACGAGGAGGGATAACCACCGTGACATCTGGTTATCTCATTCTGTATCATCGAATATGCCGAACATGGGGAGAGAGAATACCCTCTAGCGTCTGGCTATCCCATTTTGTGTCATCAGGTATGCCGAAAACGGGGAGGGAGAATACCAATGTGGCGTCTAGCCATCCCTTATGTATCATCGGGTAGGCCAATCACGGGGAGGGAAAATGCCCCATATCATTATGTCACTTCGAGTATGCTGATCATGATGAGGGAAAATACCCCCATAGTTCTGGTTATCCCATTCTGTATCATCAGGTATGCTTAACACGGGGAGGGAGAATACCCCTGTGGCTTCTGGCCATCCCATTGTGTAGCATCGGGTAGCCGATCACGGGGAGGGAAAATACCCCCGTCGTTATGGTTTTCCCATTATGTAACTTCGGGTATGCCGATCACGGAGAGGGAAAATACCCCCGTAGTTTTGGTTATCCTATTATGTATCATCGGGTATGCCAAACACCAGGAGGGAGAATACCCCATAGCATATGACCATCCCATTGTGTATCATCGGGTATGCCGAACACGGGGAGGGAGAATACCCATGTGGTGTCTGGCCAACACACTTCGGATCCGTAGGATTATCGCACGGGGAAGGCCCAAAGGTCTTCGTGGTGTTTACAGACTCTGGGGCCTGCTTAGCATGGGTTGAATCTCATGGCATTGGCCGCCTCTTGATCCGTAGCTCGGTTCTCCGGGAATTTGGAATGTAAGTGGATGACGTGAAGTGGGACCTCGTTTTCGGTCTCCATGGTGATTTTCGGAGGTTGAAAATCTTCCATCGCAGTTAAGTCTTGATATATTGTGATGGCTTGGGGCTGTATTTATTCCGCCGAGGCTATATATTTATGGCATAATGAGGGAACATTCCCTTGTGACCAAGTGTTCACTATTGCGACTCGGGTCTGAGTTACATCCCGCCGAGGTCCAATTGATGTGTGGTGACACAATGAAGGAACATTCCCTTATGGTCAAGTGCTTATTGTGGCTCGGGGTTGGGTTACGTCCCACCGAGGCCTTATTATCTTTTTTGGCATGGGGTCGGAGTTTCTCCCCCATGGCCAAGTGTTGAGTGGAACAAAGAGGGAACATTCCCTTGTGGTCAAATGCTTATAATGGCTCGGGGTTGGGTTACGTCCCATCGATGCCTTATTATCTTTTTTGGTATGGGTCGAAGTTTCTCCCTCATGGCCAAGTGTTGAACGGCACAATAAGAGAGCATTCCCTTGTGGCCAAGTGCTTATTGTGGCTCGGGTTCGGGTTATGTCCCACGAAGGCCTTATTATCTTTGTTGGCATGGGGTCAGAGTTTCTCCCTCAGATCTTTCCTTTGTGGTTAAGTTACAAGTGTTTTAAGTTGCACCTGAAAACCAATCCGCGAGTTACGTTCGTATTTGCGTTCGAATGTCTGGAGGCAGAAACTTTGTGTTTGAAGTGCGTTCGAATGCCTAAGCGTAATTAGGATATTTTGGACACGTTTTAAAGCCAAAATAATACTAGGAAACCCTTTTTTTGCCCTACCTATATAAACAAACATTGAGCCAACTTCATAAGTGTTGAAAACACATTATCTTGAGCCTAATCACATTATTAGTTTTCATTCTTCTTGTTCTCACCTTGAAGACTTATTTGCTTTTCTTGTCTTCATTGTTTGTGGTGAGATTGATCTTTGTTAAACCATCAACACATCAAAACCCATTTCCTAAACCTTCAGAGTTCTCAAGGAGGAAGATTGGCAGTCGGATTTTTGGCGTTCAGAGTTACAGAGTTGATCCGCTTAAAGACTTCAGAGGTTCTAAAGAAAACCGTAGGGTATGGGCTCGATGAGTTCTTTGAGTTCTTGCAGTCTGGAGGTACTAGAGTCGATGAAGTTGCCACCATATGTCTTTTACCATCAGTGTAAGTATTTCTCTGTTATAGTGGATTTTGGGCTGGTAACCGAGATACCCAGAGTGATTTTTTACTCGCACGAGTTTTCCACTTCATCACTAAAATAACTTATGTTGATTTTGTGTGGTTGATTTATTTATTACATTAATTTTGTTTGCTTGGATTTATAAATTGTTAGACTTAATGGTGGTTGTTAATATGAAAAACCAAATTAACAATATTAAGGACTTATCTTAATTATTGTGTTAATTCCGCATCGGGTCAGAACTTAGGATAATTACGAAATTTTAATTGATATCAGAGCCTGAACTCGATCATTGACCCGTTTTGCTATGGAAATAAGTCAACCCATAAATTTTCCCTCATTCTTTGATGGGATAAAATATTTACATTGGAAGGTTCACATGAGAGGGTTTCTAAAATCCTTAGATGAAAGAATCTGGATGACCATAGTGTACGGGTGTAAATCTCGCGTGGTTATGATTAATGAGGTCTATTCCTATAAGGATAAACTGACCTAGACTAATGATGAATTTGATGCTAGCAAAAGGAACAATACGGCAATTAATGTCATTCGTGGTGCTGTTTGCTCTGCTGAATTTAAGAGAATTTCCATGTGTGAAATAGCTAAGGATGCTCGGGACATCCTGCAGACAATGCATAAGGGCACACTGTCTGTTAAAAAAATAGACTCCAGGATCTTGCTACTAGGTTTGAGGTCGCCAGAATGAAGGATGATGAGACATTTGATGAATTTTATGTTGAGATTAACGATATCGTTAACTC
This sequence comes from Zanthoxylum bungeanum, assembly GCA_019454045.1. Lineage (NCBI taxonomy): Eukaryota > Viridiplantae > Streptophyta > Magnoliopsida > Sapindales > Rutaceae > Zanthoxylum > Zanthoxylum bungeanum. Next base: position 11,156 of record SKCR01026985.1, on the reverse strand, counting down.
AAGCTTTGACCTAGGTGGAACTATTTCTACTAGTATAATAATTAGGAAAATCCTTAGATCCCTACCTGACAAGTTGCTACCTAAGATCACCTCAATTGAGGAAAGAAATGACCTTGATCACCTTAATCTAGAGGATCTCATAGGAAAATTGAAGGTATATGAGAAGAAACTTTCTGGTTATAAAAAGCCCAAAATCACAGCGATGAAGATCGCGAATGAAGTTTCTCATGATCCGTCTAGCAATGATGATAGTGATAATCTCACGGATCATGACTTGGCCATGTTTGCAAAGAAATTTAAGAAATTCCTTAAGCTGAAAAAGAGTGGCCGTGATAGGGATATTGAGGATAAGCCTAGAGAGAGTAGGCATAGTATGAGAGAGTCTAGAGAGGATAGAGGCAGCAAACCCAGTGTTATCCAATGCCATGAGTGTGAAAGGTATGGGCATATTAGATCTGAATGTCCCACATACCTAAAGGCTAAAGGCAAGAAAGTCATGGCAGCCTCGTTTAGTGATTCAGAAGGTGACTATACTTTTGATGACTCTCCTAAAGATAAGAGCAATTTTATGGCCTTTTCTGCTAGTGTGACTGGTGAGAGAGAGGAAAACAGTAGTGATGAAGATGCTAGATCTGATTTCTCTCACGATGAGTTTTTAGATGAGGATAGTCTTCAGGTAGTCCATACTGAATTGTTTAATGAGAGCTTAGCTATCAAGAAGACAAACATAAAGGTCAACAAGAGGCTGAAAGAAGTGGAGCTAGAAAAGAATGAAGCTCAAGCTAAGTTTGAGTCTATCCTTTTAATAATTGATGACCTTGAGGAGATGAATAATGGGCTAGTTGATAGGGTCCAATCCTTAGAAACTGAACTTAAATATGCTAGAACTCAGTTGTCTGTATTTTCTGGTGGGAATAATAAACTAGACTGAATGTTAGGGATTAATGTTGAGTCTAATTGTGATAAGGCGTCAATGTCTAGAGCTATGCCAATCCCTATTAAACATGTTGAATATAGTCATGACTCATATGATTCCTAATTATGTTCCTCATCATGTGTCCCAACCTCAATCTAGAGGTGTTGTGGGTAAACCTCGCTCTCATCCGTGGTTTATGCATGTGTGTCATCACTGTGGCAACTGGCAAGGCATGACACATTAGGCCTAAGTGCTTCATACTGCACAAACATAAGAGAAGGCCTAAAAGTGCGTCACTTAGATTTGAGTCTCAAGTTTCTGCACTAGCTAAACAGAGATAAATTATTAGTGGGAAACTTGCTTTGTTGGCTGTGAATACTCAAGTGAAAAAAATTCCTAAGACAATTTGGGTGAGGAAGCAAGATGACTTCTCATATACTTCTGAATGCCTTGATCCTGAAAGGCATTATGAGAATGCAATTCGGTCTAACTCTTTTTAGAAGTTGAATTTATTTTCCCAATGCATGTGTGTGCGCGTGTGTTTTATGTTTTTGCAATTCGGTGTGTGTGTTGTTCTTTGTTATATATCCATTAGTCTATAGGATGGAAACCTGGACGTAAATTTCATACCCGATTCCGAATGGACGAAAGCATGATCTGCACTCGGGATATAACTCCATGAACCATTGGATATTGACAAGCCATGATGTGCTTTACATTTTTTTTGTGAGCATGTTAAAGATGAAAAATATAAAATATAAATGAAAAAGATAAAAAATACTTTTGTGGCTTTTATAGCATGGAAAACTTGTTGCATGTGATCCTGGTATGTAGGATATATGATTATGCATGCATAATATGTTTTTATTTTTTTCTTGATGCTCTATGTGCATAAGTGTGTGTGATAAAAACCATTGGTATATCTTGTGTTTGTATTTCACATACACATTTTTTACTTTCAAAGCTTGGTCACATGTATGAATTTTTGGATGGGTAATCTAATATCTACCATACTTTGCTCACTAAATAGTATGACCTTTTACTAGATGACCTAATGATATCCCCATGTGAACATAAAAAAATAGAAAAATAAATCAGTTTACATGAGACTCAAATGCAAAAAAGCCAATGGGCTAAATTCAAAAGATAAAGACAAAAACCCTTCACTCGAAAGAGTTAATTTAAGAGAACATATTTAGGGGGAGACTGTTATAGCATGCAATCAATGTTGCTTATTTTCTGGTCCTAGTTGTGTTGGATTTGAATACATATTATGTGGACTTGGTATGTTAAGAGATTAGATTTCTTAGGCTGTGTCCCGCTCATAAAATAAGGTCTTAAGCCTTGATTCATTGTGCACATATTTTGTTACGGTTGGTGCTCGGAGTGCCAATCCGGATCGTATTTATGTCTGATTCATGAATACGAAAAATATATTTTTTCCATAATATTACTTATTTAATGGTAGCACATCTTGTCTTTTATATACATATTCGATCTAATTACGATTAGATATCTAATTATGATTAGATTGAAACTAAATCTGATTTAGTGATACATGTATATTAGACAAAGACCCTAGGATATACAATGTAGTGCGCGGTTACAACATAGTTTGTAATTGACATTGGGAAGCGTCACTATAAGTTGTATATCTAATTATGTAGTGCGTAGTTACAACATAGTTTCTTAACTATTTATGTCGTAATTTGATATCGAATAAATATGTTTAGTTGAAATATGAATGAATTATTCATATTGGATATTGAATAATTATTCGATAATTTAAAAAGTTTTAAATTACGATTTTACCCGAACCGCGAACTTCCGCTGCGCCCGCGCAAAAATTCCAACATATTTTTTACGCAAGTACTTGTTATGCTTTGGTGTTTATGTCATATACATGCGTGTAGTATTTAGAAAAATCTCAAATAATGCATATTATTTCTTTTCATAAACAGCTGAATACTAGTTCGGTATCATTGTACTTGCTAAATAGATACGTCGACTGGATAATACCTATAGAGATTTGACGTTTACATCTATATCTCTAGGATTATCCGGATACTTGTGACGGAGGGATTATACATATGCAATGACCTCGACCTGTATGATTCAGCTAGTTTATCTGTGGTCGTCATAATTTACGAGGGGGGTAAATTATGGACACGAAATTGGATTTTGTGATGGATATACATGAATCTAGAGAGTCTCACTAATGAAATATACTCATAGAGCACTAGGACAACTTTTATGAATAATGGTGATTATTTATAAATCGTTTAACTATTAAACGGAAAATACATGCAAACGGGCCGAACCGTCATTTCCTAATTAATGTGTATTTGTATTTAATATATGATATTATTAAATACACATTAATAAATTGTCAAATAAAGGTATTTGACATATATCATTATATATGTATTTGAGATATTTAAGTAAATATAATACATATATTTGAGATTTTGTATTAATTAATTAATTAATATAAATATCTTATGAAATGATAAAGTTAGGAAATCATTATAAGTGTAAATTGTTGACTTTAAAGTAAAGGAAAATGTTGTCAAAATGGTTTTGACTTCCTAAGATATTTGTTTAAATGTTTGAAAAATGAAAATATCTTTTTCCTTTACTAAATGTAATTTTCGGCCCTAGACATAAATGAATATAATTGTTATAGTTTTGAGTTGATTTTGTTGACTTGTTGATTATTCATTAAAGTTGTAATGATAATGGATGCAAGTTGATAAGTTAATTTTAATTGAAACAAAAAATATCTAGATATTTTATAAACACCCTAAATTTCGGCCAAGGTAAATTTTGGGGAGTGTATATTGTTTTGTTTCACTTTTAGGGTTTAAGAAGTTCATTTGAAATCAAACAAAACACAAACGTAGTTGAGAGAAAACTTGAAGGCTAAAGGAAGATGGCTTGGAAAATCATGATTTTGTAAGTTATTCTTCAAAGTATTCAACATGAAAATTGTTTCTAACATGCTTAGCATCATTTTGTGTTGCTTTGGTGTTGTCTCTTTTCTTATAGTTTGTGTTTATTTTGGTTGTGAACTTTGATGAAAGATTGATGTATGTAAGTAAGCTTGAAATGGTTTCAAAGCTTTACTTTTGATTTTTGGAAAATCATATTGCCATTTTAGAGTTGGTAAGCCACTTCTTGGTGACCTAGAATTGTTCTAGAGTTGTTTCAAAGTGGTGAGGCTAGATTGGTGAAGTATTGAATGGATTAAAGTGTTGGATTTTAAAGATTTGGTAAAATTGAAAAATTAGGGTTCATAACCCTCTCCAAATTTGGGGCTTTTTCATATATGTGATGTATTATGGTATGCATATGATGCATGTAAAATTTTAGGTTAATAGGATTTGATCTTGGCAAGTTTTGAACAAAAGAGACCAAATTGTAATTAATTGGAAATTTTAGGGTGCTCACGGCAATTGCTCAAAAATTGGGGATTTGTGTGAAATCTGATTTTGATGCATTAGATGTGTTGAAAAATATTTTTAAAATGATTTAAAATCATCCAAAATTGTATTTGACAACTTTTGGACTAAAATGATCAATTTACAAAGTTTTGGGGCAATTCAGTAATTACCAAGAAATTTTATCTCTTGTGTAATTTTTCAGAATTTGATAATTGGATAATTAAATAAATAAGTTTATTTAATTGATCCAAGAAAAATTTTGAAATCGGAAAATTTTGATTTTCCACGTTTTCGCTGCGTTACCGATATTCCGCCATAAAACCCCAACAAAATGGTATGAGAGCCAGTTTGATTCTGGCCACCCTAATATGATTATGCCTTTTAAATTTAATGTTTAATTTATTCTTTACTTGTTGCATGCATGTATTTATTTAATTTGATTAAATAAATTAAAAGAATCTTTTGCGGAAAATCCTTAAATAATAAGGTTTTATGTAATTTATGTATTTGATGCATATTACATGGTCTGTCTTATCAATACAGTTTATGAATATTTTTTCGTGACTACATCCGAGATCGTGCCTCTGCTGTGAGGGTGTAGCCGATAGAGATTTATTTATACCGGATGTATGTCAGATACTAGATAAATTCAAGCGAAAGCACAATCCTAAACGTCCCTAGCTATCAGGGTTACGTAAGTAGCTTAAGTTTATCATTGACGAGTTTAACCTTGGTACGTCTCCTTGTGGGCCTGTCTTAGTAGTCACAACGAGAAACGACCAGGACCAGAAACCCAGGAGTCACTATTGAGTGATTGACAAATGAGTTATCTACTTGATGAATATACGTAGGCGAGACCGTGCCTCTGCTGTGAGTCGAAATATATTCATGGGGTCTACTTCCCATTATGGAATTCAATTTAATTATCGAATTCTCTTTTTTCCGTTGGGGATTACAGTATTACGTAAAATAATGGGAGGCACTGCTAAGTTTAAAAAATTCCATAACTTAGGCAGTGTGTATTATTATGGAAATTGTCGTTTGTTTGTTTCCTTATTCTATTGATTATATAGAATTGAACTTTTATTTACTACACACATATTTTGATATGTTATCTGACTTGACTCTTGGTTGTATTTATTCTAGAATAGGTTCTAGATACTACTAGACTAGGATATTATTAGATTGGTTTTAACCATCGGGAACTGTGTTCCGATTTTCTTGGAAAATTAAGATGGTTAATGACTTAGTTTCTAAGTCATGATAGATAATCTAGATAGATATCCCTTTTAGGATATAATACTTTAGAGAGAATAGTTTCTTGTGCAGTAAGAATTGACACGAATAAGTTCATGTCTCGAGATTCTTGACTGGCATTGAGAAAGCCCCATTAGGTATTTGTTTATCTAGTAATGACGTTTCTTAACTTTAATGACCTTTAGAGGCAATGTGTCTTACACAATTTGCTAATCAATTATTTGCAATTGTTGTGAATAGTTCAATGTAAATAGTAAATCTAAAGAAATGAGATGCGTATAGTTGTGTATAGAATATATATCGATTTTCACAATACTACAACTATAGGTATTGGATACCAGATTCCCGTTTAGTTATTTAAAATATTAGTTAACGATTATTTTGATATTTGATATCAGAAATTACGACTATTGGATAGTTACTTGTTCTTTATAAACAATTGTTATATATTTTAAATATAACTAGTAGTGTCATTGACGTAGAGATAAACATTAAGAAAAATTATTCGGTAAAGTAAATAATTTAGAACGGTGCTTTATGAGTTTAATCACTTAAGCATTAGATACTTATTCCGTATGGTAAAGGATAGTTTGATACGAGATCACACCCACATCCTTATCCATCTAATGAATATTGTATTCAGGAAGGTGATTAAGATCTCGTTTAACCAATGATTGTCATTAGACCACCAGATTTATTTAAATGATACATTGGATGTATGTAGTTTAATAAATAATAATTGCTTAAGGTAGTTTTCTTTATTTCATAACTTAGTTGATGAATTTCATAACTTAGTTACGTGTTTCTGAAAGAACACATATTGAACGTCTTGAAATGATCAAGAACATTCAATTTGTTCTGATGAAACGCAGATTGAACATTTTTGACTGGTTCAAAGATATTCAATCTGAAATTTTTGAGAACTTTATCCTTAAAATTCATTACATGTCTTTGAACTGTTCAAAGATCTTTGATACGATCAAACATATGAATTTAAAGCAATTAGTTCTAAGGTTATTAAGTGAATATGATTCTTATTCAATATTATTCTTCCACGATTCCATCTTGATGGAATTGAGTAGTGGGAGCAGTCGAATCTTATATGATTTGATTCGTTTGATATTGAATGTTATCGAATTAGTTTCAATACACTTGGGGATATGCTCCAGTAACACTAGTTCATATTTATAATTTAGGTTCCATTAATTTCTACAGTTACATATATGATATGTATAGGTAGAAAATTCGAATCTTGAAAAGTTTGAGATTTGAATCTTTCTTTTATATAATAGTTATATAATGGAAATTACTTACACCTCGGAGGTATAAGTAAAAGTTTATCGTTTATTCTGTTTAATAGAATATTGTATTCTATTTGATATAATATCTTTCCTACGATCCTAAGTAATAAAATCGTTTTATTACTTGGTGTGTAACATCGAATGTTAACTATTGTAGAAAAGACTCGACTTATTGAAGTCAAATATGAGAATGATAAATTATAATTGGAACTATGTAATTAATAAGATGAAACAATCCTTATACATCTTCTATATAAGTCTAATAGGATATCAGAATCATTTACGAGTATTTGATACTTAATGGTTCTGTTGTTTTCTTACCGAAGAAAATTATCCTATAACTTATAATGGAAGCGATATTTAATATCGATTCTGTAAGTTCATCATTGAACCATAGATCTAAGATTGTTCGTAGCTTACTACGATCAAGTTTTGAACTTGATTAAGCTTTAATTATGAATTAGTTCATAAAATGTGCAAATGGTTTACGCAGCGAAAACAGTGTTGGCTTATTAAAGGTTTGACCTTTATAGTATGACAGTGAGAAAGATTGTACTCAACAATCTATTGTAGATTCTGAGAAAACTTGTCTCTAGTCACACTAATTGAACAATTAAAGATATATCGGTTAATGTTGATATTAAACTGTACATTTTAGCTAAAGAATGCAAAGTGGCATTTTTGAATGACTTATTCAAATAAGAGATCAATTGTGATTTCTTTGTTTGAAGAGTTCATTCTGGAATGGCCCTAGAGTTTGTGTTCTGCTGAGATCGCAGTTTGATGTGCTAGCTTATAGAGACTATTGTAGACTCGGGTAAGTCTTCCGGAAATCCGTGTTCTCTATTTTTATATCAGTCAGATTGTCTGATTTTGTCAAAGTTTAGAGAATACATATGTGTTTGAAGGGTTTGTGGGAGCGTACAAATTACTTTCTAGTGTTATATATCCTAACGACATTGTCATTATTATTGTAATAATGAGATGTTTGTGAGGTAAAATATTTACCTAAGTCTTCTTTACTCCGTGAAAGCAGTGGGAGTAGTCTCGTTATATTTGATATAAAGTTTTATATAAGATATAAAACTAAAAGACTTGTGAGATACTCCTATTAGTCGTGCATTAGATATGATCTAATAAAAGACACAACAAGGCTATCTGTATGACAGTTAGTATAATTGTTTGACAGTTAATGTGTGTCTTGTATATAGTATTCATCTTTCGTAAATGATGATTCCTTTTTTTCGAAAGAAATATTGATTAGAATGTCTAATCAATCTTATGTATCATTTGATGATGACATAATGAATACTTTATTATGTGCGATTAAAGATATCGATTTAATCGTAATTGTTACGAGTTATTTTATATACCCTATAGACCATATGATGGATCTTGAAACACGTTCTTTGTGATCTTTGAGATATTAAGAACGAGTTTCTAATTCATAGAGAATACAGTCAGCAACCATTAGTGTCATATTAGTTTTGAGACTAATTATGACGTTAGATAGTCTACGTTATAAAGAGTCAGAAAAGATGCAGTGAGAGTGTCACAGAGGATTCTACTTTTTCAGTGGAATTAGATGCAACTTATGAAGTATTGACTTATGAAGTTGCATAATGACCTTATAAATTAGAAGTTTTGTATTGCTATTGTGCTTGCGGTTGTCTTCATAGTATTTTAGATTTGATCCCTAAGCACTTGGACACCTCAGTAGCTGTAGCACAATATTAATGCCGCATCTGAGTCATATTAATGTATACTTAGGTTCTACAAAATATGAATGATGCTGCCTAAGGAAACAATTGGGTTTGTTGGACAACTCAATATGTCATAGCGGACATGCTTCTTGTTGCCTACCTTTTGAGTACTAGTTGAGCTTTTGAGGGCATTGTGCATACGATACACATTGAGATATGTATATGATACCGTGGATTGGCACTAGAGCAAGTGGGAGAAATTGTTGGGGTTGGTGCTCAGAGCGCCAATCCGGACCGTATTTATGTCTGATTCATGAATACAAACATCCATTTTTTCCCTAATATTACTTACTTAGTGGTTCACATCTTGTTTCTATATACGTATTCGATCTAATTACTATTAGATTGAAACTAAATGTGGTTTAGTGATATGTATATATTAGACAAAGGCCCGATAATATATAATGCAGTACACAGTTACAAAGTTAGTTTGTAATTGACATTGGGAAGTGTCCACTGCTAAATGTATATTATCAAACATAGTTCCTGGTCAAGATTTACTAACACGGGTCGGTTAGTCAAATCCGTTGAGACCAGTACATGTCGTATATTGAGACTTGGTCCGATGGTTTATCCCAATGAACCATGAGTCTGGGGAGACTCGCATAGACGTATAGGTGTTTATAGTAGATAAACACTGAACGACTCACCGAAGATTCTTAATGGATGGTACACCAACGTCAATAAGAATCTTCTCGGGTTGAGTAGTATAGTGGTCCTTCGACTTGAGATACCATTGTGGATGTATGAGACATCTTCTACACTTAGATGGCAGTCACGTCACCGATTTATTTAGATCAGACCTCCGCCTATTTTTTGGGTGTGGATCGATCCTCAGGATATCATGTGTGTGTCAAGATAGGATCCGCCAGTTCTGTGTACAGAGCATAGGTAGTCCATATGTGATTAGGTTTATGTTAATCTGTGGCCACAGTATACTTCAGAAGTAAGTTCCGAGTGTTATTTAGAGATTGCTAATAGATACGTCGACGGGATAATACCTATAGAGATTTGACGTTTACATCTATATCTCTGGGATTATCTGGATACCTGTGACGGAGGGATTATACGTATGTAATGACCTCGACTTGTATGATTCATCTATTTATCTGTGGTCGTCATAACTTACGGGTGGGTAAATTATGGAAACGAAATTGGATTTTGTGACAGATATACCTGAATCTAGAGAGTCTCACTAATGAAATATACTCGTAGAGCACTAGGGAATTTTTTATGAATAATGGTGATTATTTATAAATCGTTTAACTGTTAAACAAAAAATACATGTAAACGGGCTGAACCGTCATTTCCTAATTAATGTTTATTTGTATTTAATATATGATATTATTAAATACACATTAATAAATTGTCAAATAAAGGTATTTGACATATATCATTATATATGTATTTGAGATATTTAAAGTAAATATAATACATATATTTGAGATTTTGTATTTTATTAATTAATTAATATAAATATCTTATGAAATGATAAAGTTAGGAAATCATTATAAGTGTAAATTGTTGACTTTAAAGTAAAGGAAAATGTTGTCAAAATGGTTTTGACTTCCTAAGATATTTTTTAAATTGTTTGAAAAATGAAAATATCTTTTTCCTTTACTAAATGTAATTTTCGGCCCTAGACATAAATGAATATAATTGTTATAGTTTTGAGTTGATTTTGTTGACTTGTTGATTATTCATTAAAGTTGTAATGATAATGGATGCAAGTTGATAAGTTAATTTTAATTGAAACAAAAAATATCTAGATATTTTATAAACACCTTAAATTTCGGCCAAGGCAAATTTTGGGGAGTGTATATTGTTTTGTTTCACTTTTAGGGTTTAAGAAGTTCATTTGAAATCAAACAAAACACAAACGTAGTTGAGAGAAAAACTTGAAGGCTAAAGGAAGATGGCTTGGAATCATGATTTTGTAAGTTATTCTTCAAAGTATTCAACATGAAAATTGTTTCTAACATGCTTAGCATCATTTTGTGTTGCTTTGGTGTTGTCTTTTTTCTTATAGTTTGTGTTTATTTTGGTTGTGAACTTGATGAAAATTGATGTATGTAAGTAAGCTTGAAATGGTTTCAAAGCTTTACTTTTGATTTTTGGAAAATCAAGTTGCCATTCTAGAGTTGTTAAGCCACTCATTGGTGACCTAGAATTGTTCTAGAGTTGTTTCAAAGTGGTGAGGCTAGATTGGTGAAGTATTGAATGGATTAAAGTGTTGGATTTTAAAGATTTGGTAAAATTAGACAATTTGGTGAAATTGAAAAATTAGGGTTCATAACCCTCTCCAAATTTGGGTATTTTTCATATATGTGATGTATTATGGTATGAATATGATGCATGTAAAATTTTATGTTAATTGGATTTGATCTTGGCAAGTTTTGAACAAAATGGACCAAATTGCAATTAATTAGAAATTTTGGGGTGCTCACGGCAATTACTCAAAAATTGGGGATTGTGT
>SKCR01026984.1:0-19201 GCA_019454045.1 Zanthoxylum bungeanum | reverse complement strand
CTAATTTCGGCCAACACCCTAATTTAAATATAAGTGTTATATTTTTGAGTTGCTTTTGTTGACTTATGAATTTTCATTAAATGTGTAATGATAAAATTTGCAAGTTGATTAAAGTAACTTTAAATGAAACAAAATAAATATCTAGATATTTACTACACCTAATTTCGGCCAAGGCCCTAATGGAGGAGGTATATATTGTTTGTTTAATTTTTTAGGGTGTAAGGAGTTCATTAGATACAAAATAAACATAAAAGAAGTTGAGAGAAAAGCTTGAAGGCCTAAAGGAAAAATCTTGGAAAAATCATGTTTTTGTAAGTATTTCTTTAAAGTCTTCAACATGGAAATTGTTTCTAACATACTTGGCATCATCTTGTGTTGCTTTGATGTTCTCTCTACTCTTATAGTTTGTGTTTAATTTGTTGTGAACTTGAATGAATGAAGTATGCATGTTAGTAAGCTTAAAATGGTTTCAATGGCTTACTTTTGATTTTTGGAAAATCAAGTTGCCATTCTTGAGTTGTTGAGCCACTCCTTGGTGACCTAGAATTTTTCTAGAGTTATTTCAAAGTGGTGAGGCTTGTTCGGTGAAGAAAAGAATGAACTAAAGTGTTGGACTTTAAGGATTTGGTTAAATTGGTCAATTTGATGAAATTGACAAATTAGGGTTCTTAACCCACTCCAAATTTGGGGCTTTTCATATATGTGATGTATTATGGTATGAATATGATGCATGTAAAATTTTAGGTTGATTGGATTTGATCTTGGCATGTTTTGATCTAATGGGACCAAATTGCAAATAATTGAAAATTTTGGGTGGCTCATGACATTAGACTAAAAATTGGGGATTTGTGTGATATCTGATTTTGATGCATTAGATGTGTTGAAAAATATTTTAGAAATGATTTAGAAACATCCAAAATTGTATTTGACAAGTTTTGGACTAAAATGATCAATTAACAAAGTTTTGGGGCAATTCGGTAATTACCGAGAAATTTGATTTCTTGTGTAATTTTTCAGAATTTGATAATTGGATAATTAAATAAATAAGTTTATTTAGTTGATCAGAGAAAAAGTTTTGAAATCGGAAAATTTTGATTTTCCGCGATTCCGCTGCGTTACCGATATTCCCCCTTAAAACCCCATCAGGAATTGCAATACTCGTTGTCGTTATTTAGGAATGGTGTCTGATAATCGCGAAGAAAAAATTAAATTCATTAGGGATGGCTTGAGTAAGGAGTCTTTAGATGATACATCTTCGACTCTTGAGACACATCCCAGTGGATATGTTCATATAGTCATTCGCAAATTACATACACAATTCCAAAAAGAAAGACAACAGTTAAGTCTCGGGAATCTGACTAAAAAAGACCCTGTTTGCCAATTTATAAGAAAATTGGATGGGAAGCTTGTCCCTGGCGCATAGACGTCATTCAAGCCGCTTCATTTCTTGTACATATTATATCTCTTTGTCTTTTCCAAATAATTGTAATTTGTTTTGTTGTTTTCTTTTATTTTCTCCGACAGGATCCAGACCTTTTTGACTATCACGATTTATTTTACAATTTTGCTAATAATCGTCATTTGGAAGATACTTGTGCTATTATTACTCACCCTTTTCAGGTTTTATAAATTCAACTCATCATTGCACTTTTGAAGACATCCAGAGTAAAACATGGAAGCCACTTCAAGAAGACGGGTTGAAAACATCTGTGTGTTTTGCGGTACTAGTGTTGGAGTTAAACCACAATACGTAGAGGCAGCGCATGAATTGGGTCGAGTCTTAGCTGCAAGAAATATGCACCTAGTATATGACGGAGGCAATCTTGGACTTATGGGGATCGTTTCAAAAGCTGTATAGGATGGAGGCAGTCACGTTTTGGGAATCATCCCAAAACCCTTGGCGGAGGTAAATCTTATTGGACCATCAAACGGAGAAGAACTAATCGTTCCAGGTATGTCTGAACGACTGGTAGAAATGATTAAATGTGCTGATGCTTTTATTACTTTGCCAGGTGGCTTGGGTACATTGGAGGAAATTTTTACAGTGTTATCTTGGGCGAACCTGAACATACACCAGAAACAGTTTGGATTATACAACATTGAAGGATTTTATGATTTTCTTTGTGTGTTTCTTGATGATGCCCGGAGAAATGGGTTCGTGTCAAAACCTATAAAAGAACTCCTCTTTACTGCCAGAACTTCTCCGGATCTAATTGACCAAATCTTAGCTTATGAACCACAAATTGACCCTATCATTTCAAAGATAAATTGGTCGAGGACGATCGTGGTAAGATGCATATGATTAATCTGGATCTTAACCTTTAACTTTTCGTGTATAATTTCAGCTAACCAGGTACTATCTTCTAAACTCTTCTTCTACTTTTTAAACATTGGGGACAATGTCTCATTTAGGTTTGGGGAGGGAATTAGTTGATTAGTATATTATATTTAGTTGTGTGTTGTTTTTTTTATTTTTAGTCCAATTTTTTTCAAAAAATACAAAAAAAGTGAAAATTTTCAAAAATTACAAAAATATTTTGCGTTTTTTTTTTATTTTTACTAAAAAGTGAAAATGGTAAGAGATAGCTGAGTAAGGAGTTTCCACTCCTGAGACGTATCTCTCAAACCTAATTCGGAACAAGTTAATTTTTGTTATTTCCTTTTGAATTATTTAATTTGTGAATTCTCCATAAAACTGATTAAAATGGATCTTCATATACTCAGTTGACAGGTATTATCAACATACATGGTAACATACAAACATGAGCTTTAATTGAAAATTTTTAAATATTCAGTGCTCTAGTTTAATTGGAGGAAGCATCTATAAAAAGCGATGGAGTAAAAAAAAACGCCTGAGGTCCGAGTTATTAAGTTTGTAAGGGTGTTTTAACACCTAGTGCCCTAAAGCCAACTGGTTTGGGAGTCACTGGCCCAAAGCTCGCTACATGGATCAAGGATGTTGCAAAAATATATATCTGAAGTCTGAGTAATTAAGTCCGTAGGGGTGTCTTAACACCTGGTGCCCTAAAACCAACTGGTTTGGGAGCCACCGACCAACAGTCGCTACATAGATGGAAGATATTGTATATAAAAAAAAATATGAAATCAAAGAAAAATTTCAGAAAAATCAGAAAAATTATTCCATTGCTGCAAAAAGGTGTGAATTCTGATAAAACTTTAGGACAAAAATTTACTCTCTTATCAACTGCACTTGTGACTGTTGTGGGCAAAAATGAGTTGATTAATATTTTGTCGGCTGTGCATATGGAGAATGGTAAATATAATCGGAGAATTTACTTATTCAGTAATTTAGAAAGAAAGAAAACAACTAGCAACTTGGAGTAGAAGTTTCACCTGATTAGTCACTAACTTCTTTATTCTCTTTTCTCTTGTCTTTTTGCTTTTGTGTGTATTAGTTTCACTACCTTTTTACTATTGTAAAATGTTTGTGGGTATCATTGCTGTAAACCCTCACGAGACTACAACTCGTCCACTAGGGACACCTAGGGGTTTAAAGGCTTGTTGCATATGCTAAATGCAACCGTGATCCCTACGAAAGTGGCTTAGTTTAATCTTAATTTTTTCTTCTATTTTATTTTGTTGTTTTGCTCAAGGACTAGAAAAATGTTAGGTTTTGGGGTGTGATGAGCGGAAAATATATCAATATTTACCGTCCCTTTACTTAATATTTTGTTTAGTTTCTCGGGTTTGATGAAAGTTTTGATGTGTTTTAGTTTTTTTTGCAGATAAAATAATATTGGGACACAATGAAATCATTAGGACGAAATGTGGGTCAAATAAGGGTAAAAATTGGACTTGACCTATTAATTTTGGAGATTGGAAACTTGAAAGGGCGTTTTAACGAAGTGCAGTTTTGGAAATTCCAGTTTTGCGCATCTGTGGTATTTTTGGCATAACTTTTTACTGCGATATCAGATTGAGCTGATTAAAGTTCGGGATTAAAGGAGACTCAAAGATCTACAACTTTTAAAGACAAAATAATTTCGAATTCTGAAGATTTCATGCCCGAAATTGATGAACCATCTAGAAGTGTGTTGTGTGTAATTATTAAAGTCATTTTCAAAGCAAAAATTAAATTAATAAATAAATAATAAAAATTATCAAATCACCACCGAACATGATAAGAAATTAGTAGAGCAATTAATAATGGATTTGTTGGATGATTTGATGGAGGCAAAATTTTGCCTATAAATACCAAGCCATTTCATTTGTAAATTCATACTTTCTTCTAAGGAATTCCTTAAGAATACTAAGAAGATTGTATCTTGTTTGTTTATTTACAGCTCTCAGTAGTTAATTTCCTCTTTCGCACTTTCTTTTCTTTACTTTTCAGTTTTTACTTTCCGCAATTTACTTTTACGCACATTACTTTTCTTTCTTTAATTTTCAGTTTTTACTTTTCAATAATGAGGAGGTAACTCCCATTTGCTGGGGTAAAAGGTAAAACTTTTATTACTAATATTTAGATTAATCTCCCTTAATTATAATATATAAACTAGTTAAAACCTGACTTAACGAGGATATCGCCATATTGGTCGGTTGGTAATTATTTAAATTGGTTTTAACCTGACTAAACTGGATACCGCCTGATTGGTCGGTTGGTAATTAATTATTAATTTGACTTAATCTGGATACCGCCTATATGGCTGGTTGGTAATTATCATGCAAAGTTAATATATTATATTAAAGGAGATATCTAAAATA
This sequence comes from Zanthoxylum bungeanum, assembly GCA_019454045.1. Classification (NCBI taxonomy): domain Eukaryota; kingdom Viridiplantae; phylum Streptophyta; class Magnoliopsida; order Sapindales; family Rutaceae; genus Zanthoxylum; species Zanthoxylum bungeanum. The sequence continues at coordinate 14,476 of SKCR01026984.1, read as the reverse complement.
GAAGTAATAAAATTGGATCCTTTTACCTTAGCATTTTCTTTTATTGTACTTTTACATTATTTACTTTTCAGCAATTTACTTCAGCAATTTACTTTTAGCATTTACTTTTCAGTAATTTACTTTCAGCATTTACTTTTCAGCATTTACTTTTCAATATTTAATTTCAGCATTTACTTTCCGTCATTTACTTTTCAGCAATTTACTTTTCAGCATTTTACTTTATGTCTTTTATTTTATTTAAGTTTTTACTAGCCCTAGTTATGTGTCGTAACTAAGTTAGTTATCTAGGGTTGTGATGAATTCTAATATCACTGGTTTATAAGGGTTTATTTTATAGTTTGGGTAATTTAAAGGTTTACTTATTAAGTCTTAAGCTTAATGCGTCTTGTTAATTGACCACTAATAAAATTGATCTGGTAAATCTAAAATAAACTTGACAAGGAATTTTAGGTTTCAGCCTTAGACTTAATAGCCCACGATCTTCCTTGAGGATAGATAACCCTTTAATAGATTTCCTTACATTATAGACATATACCTGTCGGGCGGGGGTAGCCATAATTGGAACTTAAACTTAATGAATCCAGGTAATTTGGTTGACATAGACATATGGTTCAATTGGGTTATACTGGGTATTTGCGTCTGACCATCGACAGAGGCTTTCACATAATTTAGTGTTCCAGGTTAATAAACTGATATATTACACAAACATGAAATAACAACTTCATCTTTAAAATGATATTGGAATATTCATAACCCTAGATAGTTTTATAAATTTGAATTTTCTTAAACCTACTTTCGTGCAATTTTATTTACTTGTTTTTTTAAATTTAGAATCATCACCATTTCAAATCAATCAATCACCTGTTAGATACTAGTAATCATTTGACCTCATAAAGTTAATAGATTAGGTATTAAGCCCTCGTGGGATCGATAATTTTTATACTACTTGAACGATACGTGCGCTTGCATTATACGCGTGTGATTACGCACCGGTCAGCTTTTCCTAGCATAGGGACATTCATTATGGTGTTAGTCACCCCTCCGGTCCATAGCTCGGCTCGTAGGATGTTAAACTGTAAGGTTAAAAATAATTATTTTGGGGAACGTGAGGCATGACGCTATCTTAAGTTCCCTCGTTGTTTCTTTTGAGTAGGTGCAGGGTATGTGATACCTCACCTCTGTTGTCATTGTCTTTTACTTTTGTTTTTGTTTTGCTGGACGACTTAATGTGGGACGTCATTACCAGTGTCCAAGGAGATGGCCGAAAGTTGAAGATCTTCCCTCTTGGCTAGTCTGGGTAAGAAAATGTGATGGCTTAGGGTCAGGTATGTCCCACCGAGGCTTTATTATGTTTATTTGCATGGGGTCCGAGTTTCTCCCTCATGGCCAAGTTTTGAATGGCATAAGGAGGGAACATTCCCTTATGGCCAATTTACTATATAGGCTCGGGGTCGGGTATATCCCACCGAGGCCTTATTGTGTTTATTGGCATGGGGTCGGATTTTCTCCCTCATGGCCATATTTGAGTGGCACAATGAGGGAACATTCCCATATGCCCAAGTTATTGCATCGATTCGGGGCCGGGTTATATGGCACTGAGGTCTTGTTATGTCGGTTGGCATTGGGTTAATATTTATCCCCATGGCCAAGTTTTGAATGGCACAGAGATAAAACATTCCTTTGTGGCAAAGTTATTGCATCGGCTCGGGGGTTATATCCCCCCCGAGGCATTATTATGTCTGTTGGCATGTGGTTGGAGTTTCTCCCCTATGGCCAAGTGTGGAATGGCACATGAGGGAATATTTCCTTATGGCCAAGTTGTTTCATTGGATCGGGGGTCAAGTTACGTCCCACCGAGGCCTTGTTATTTCTTTTGGCATGGGGATGGAGTTTATCCCCTATGGCCAAGTGTTCAATGACACAAAGAGGGAACATTCTCTTATGGCCAAGTTGTTGTATCGTCTCGAGGTAAGGTTATGTAATGCTGAGTCCTTATCATGCTTGTTGGCATGGATGTGGAAGATGGTCAGGCACAAGACTGCTTAGTTTGAAGATTTTGAATATGCTATGTGAAGTATCGTAAGAATGGAATTGTGTTTTGGGGCTCAGACACCAATATTTGTTTGTGATGTGGTCCCTTAGAGGAATGGCTGTAATAACTTCGGTTAAATTTACCAAGTGTTGATTAGAGTTGATTACGTCAGCATGTTGAAGTGGAAATTGCCCTAGATCGGGTCTGTGTATGGTGTGTGATTCAGTAAAGGAGAAGCAAATGTAATAATTATATTGTATTCATAAGTATTTACAACGGGCCCCCTTAGGGTTACCCTCATACAAAAAGGGGAAATAAAATGAAGCATAGGTTCAGGTAGAGGGATTGGGTGCATCTTCAAAATGGGTTGTAGAATATGACGGGGGACTGAGATCCCATTGAGTATGAGGCACCACAATCACTGTCACATGGTCTTGTATGACCTCAGGGTCTTCTAGAGCAGGGCCAAAGGCGTCCTCTTGTGTAATTTCCCCCTTGGCCACCTTTAGGAGCTTATGAAGCATCTCTAAGTCTAGGACAGGCTGCGTCAGCTCAGAGATTTTGATAAATTCTTCCAGCCTTTCTATTTAAGCCTCTTACCTCACAGCCTCTAGACGTCCAAACAGCTCGACGAGTATGCTTTTCTGCTCTTCTTGGGACTTAGTAAACTTATCCCAAGCTTTCTCTAGCTATTCTATTTTCTCTCGAAGCTTGCTCTTGGCCGTGGTGGTTCGCCATCACTAGAGCTTGAGCTAGTTTGCTTCTGGGTAGCCTCGGCCTCGGCCTTGTCCCTCTCTTTCATTGTAAGTTCTGAGGCACGGTAAAGAAAGGCAACCTCAGCCTTGGCCCCCTTCCTTAGACTGCATTGTAACACCTCGCCAGAGGTAGGATGCTACTGGCATGAGACAGGAATAACCCATCTTCATAAGCTTTTACATAAATCAACACTCAAGGGTTCCGTGTCCACAACATCACATGCAATCAAAACTTTTACTTAATAAATAGAAACATCATGCTCAGCATGACGAATATCATAATAACAACATATCTTAAACTTCTAAGACTTCCCTCAGGACATTTTGGAGAGTGACTGTAACATGGGTGATCCACGTCACGAGCATAGCTTCCAAAGTCGAAGTGGTTGACCCATATGGTAGCCAACCTACAAAACTAGCAAACTGATTTGATGTGAGTTATAAAACTCAATAATTAACGATGCTAATACTACAACAAAACATACAAGCCAAGCATAACAGAAACTTTTCGAAATTACTAAGCTATTACGAGTTCAGATTTACCAACTTTTAATTATTCTTTATTTTTTACACATGCCAATATAATATATAAACATGCAAACCATACAAGGAAAAAGTTTAAATATCGATAGAGTACGACATTTGACAACGAATCTGTTTCAATCATAGGAAACATAAATTTGCACTTTATACTGAATCAAGAATAAATATCTTTGAAATATCATCAAATCGGTAAGTCAAACAAACTTTCTTTAATTTAATACAATTTTCCTAAATTCGAAACAAACTTTCTTCAATTTCAAACAAGCTTTCTTTTAATTCGATGCAAACTTTCTTTAATTACGATAGTCTTATAATAACTTAACATTCGTGATTCGTATGCATTCACACATATCATAGCTCACTTCTCTTATATTCATGCAAATACAATTTTAGAATTCTTAGACATATACGTACATATAGATACAACTTACCAAACACATATTACAACATCTTATACTGACACCAGTTTCCAAGTCATTCATTCTTTGCATAATAGCATACACTGTCCATACATATCAAAGATTCTATCACACACACAGATACACTCAATCATACATACAATCATTGTGCAACCGACAACAAAGCAACATAACAGTTAATACATCAAAGAACACATAACCAAACAATATATACATATGACTGGCTGGCTTACATATACAATGCTCGTACGAGACTCAATACCTATTTTAGAATAAATATGAGATAAATGTCGTATGAATGGATTCCTCACCAGATCCACTACTACACAATGAAATCATCAACCAATTAAACATACACACATACACACATATCACGTAATACAAACTCATTGCATGATTTACCATACACAAGCATATACATGACAACCACTGTTTTATCATTAGAATAGTCAACATATAGGTATATACATCAAACATAAGAGTATACACATTACTTTGCATTCAGATACCATAGCCTTGAACAATCCTCATATCCTTTACTTATCAATCAATATAATCCAATTCAGAATTCTTATGTGAAAATAGTAACACAATGTCGTACCAAATATACATTTTCATTCCTATACGTATCCTATTAATCACGTGCTTCTATTAATCAGGAAAGGCTTAGCATATACCAACCCAACCTCTATACAACTAAATCGTATGCATTAGTCAATAAAATCTCATTCCAATATTGCACATCCACACGTGCTAATATAAATTTAAAAATTATGATATGTTCCCTTTACCGATCTTATACACTCAAATCATGCTTATCTTATCATCCCATACATATACAAATACGTGAACATATACTTATATATATATATATATATATGCATACCATTATAGGTTCATACACTGACGTACATGAATACATACATATAGACATTAACCATATCTATCATCTTATTTCATTTCACATTAATAACATAAACATCCATACCGATGGCGGTCGACTAGCTTAACTACACTCAATCTCAAACTCTGTTCTCAAAACCACCTTTTACTATCCTCATTTTATCCTAAATACTTCAACCATTTATACACTCACACACACACACACACACACACACATATATATATATTGGGAAGCAGTCGCGAGTGCGCAGCAGAAAATTAAAAATTATGATGCCGATATCCCTTTGCCCATGTTGGAAATTGTTGATTGGGAATTATTTGGTGTTGTTAAATAACAACAATTAGTAATAATTTCATGGTGGAAATTATTAAGTAACAACAAGAGTTGTTAAGTAACAACAATTAGTAAAATATTAAGTGGGGAACATATGGTACACCCATGATGGTAACATTTTTGGAAGGGTTAGAGAAAGTCATTATGCATCCAAATACATGTGATTACATAGTAATCAATGCATGTGATTAAATAGTAATCAAGGATTAACAGTAATCCATGCATGTGAGCTAATAATGACTTGGTTTCCCTCATATAAATAAGACCATTTCCTTATTGAGTTAAGCAATCATTTAAGTTTGATTAAGAGGTATTTACAAGTTTAAAGGTATGCAATTTTGTTGTGGTTAATATAGATTTATTTCAATTAGTTTGTAAATAAATCTAGGACTAGTAATACATGTGGGTTAGATCCTAAGAGGACAAACATGTAAATATATTAGGGATTACGTTTCCTAACATTGGTATCAGTAGCTTAAATTCATGTATTCTAGTTAGATTACACAAAAATTGCATGAACATGCATGAAAAATGTTGAAAATGCTTCTGGTGTTTTTTTTACAAAAATGTTTTTCTTCCAAATTTGGGCCATGATAACTTTTTCTAGAAAATTGATAATCGCATGTTCAAATATGTTTTGAAAACTAGGTCATGAGATCTTCAATTTGGTATATCATTTGCTTAATTTGGATTAAAATTGCGAAAGATATGGACCCTAGAAGTTGGCAAGATGAATATGTTTTTACCCAGAAAAACACTCCCAGAATAGATGTACTACATGTCATCCGCTATTCAGAGAAGAGGACGACAAGTCGTCCGGATTCTGTACGACAGGTTATACGTGTGCCTCATTTGCAGACGACATGTCATCCGATTAATGTACGACAAGTCGTACTCATAACACCGAGAAGGACGACATGTCGTCTACAACATATCAACCGACAAGTCGGCTGGCAGTATAAGATCCAAACGACATATCATACGGCCATAGGACACACGGACGATTTGTCGTCCGTACGTGTGACTCGGCCGAGACTGGCCGGTGCTTGAGAGTTCGTGAGGGTGAGTGAGAGCCCGTGGCCGGCAAGTGGAGGAGCGTGTATGGCGCATGAAGTTTTGTGTCGCCCCGTTTGGGTCATGTCTGTATTGGTTTGCTTCGGTAATTCCGATCCGTCATGATTAAATGTCTAATCCTTTTTACATATTGTATTAATCGGCCATGATAAATTTGTTTTATCATATAAACTTTGTGTTTGTGTAAATAAATATCATTGTGATGTTTATTTTAGTCAATATAACTTTGTGTTTCATTGTATTGATTTTTCCTTGTATTTGTTGCAGAAAAATCATGGCGATTATTCGAAGAGTTGCAAAAATGATTACGACACCCACATATAGAAAGATGATATCAGACATGTTGTTGAATATAGATAAATATCGAATGAGTGAAAGCAATGATATGGTTTCGTATATCATCACTTTCAATAACATGTTACAGGAGTCTATCTGGGCAGGAAATTGGATAGGACAGCCAAATAGATTCAGATTACTGAGAAACACTCTCCCTAAGATATGGCAAAAACAACTTACTCATATTAGAATATTAGTAAAACGTGAGGAAAAACATGTTTCTTATAATAAAGCCATTGAGAGGTTAGCGATTCAGTATCTCCGGCATAAGGCAAATAATACAATTTTTCCTTTGATGTCTCGGAAACGTTGCAAAGATCCTAAATTTGCTATCGGATTTCCATGGCTGTCCAAGTACAATTACGAGTTACCCAAAGAGTTTGAGGATTCATATCCTAAAACATATATGAGTTGGGACTTTAAAACTTGGAAAATTATTATTGTAAAATATTAATTTTATAATGTTTTTCTGTGTGTAATGATTTGTTATTTCACGGCATGTAAATATTGTATTTATATGTATGGATGTTCTATTTTGAATTTAATTTATGTAATTAAATCAATGAGTGTCATGTACATTAATTGTCGCATGATTAAGAGGTTCTAAAAATTTATTTATTTTTTTAGAGAATGATTTTACATGATTGATTATGTTGATAATATTTTTACATTGGGTAATTAGATGATGATTGTGTTGGACAATTATGACCCATAGCGTCACTATTTGTACAGATCACGGTGTTGTTGTACAAATTAACTATGTGACAAAGGAGATTGCACTCTTATCATTTTTGATTAGATCACCTAGATATATAAATGATGAGAGGTCCCTATGATTTGTTCCTGGACGGAGAATGATATGAGACAGTTGACCGGCGTAAACACACACGTATAACGCAAGCGTACGTATCGTTCAAGTAGTATAAAAGTATCGATCCCACGAGGACTTAATACCTAAGTTATTAATTTTATGAGGTCAAATTATTACTAGTATCTAACAGGTTGTTTAATTGATTTGAAATGACGACGATTCTAAATTTAAAGAGAAGTAAATAAAACTGTTCGAAAGTAGATTTTAAGAAAATTCAATATTAAAAACTATCTAGGGTTGTGATTTATTCCAATATTATTTAAAGATGAAGTGGTTATCTTATAGTTGGGTAAAATATTGATTTATTAACCTGGAACACTAAATTATGTAAAAGCCTCTTCCGATGGTCAATTACAAATACCTAGTATAATCCAATTGAACCATATGTCTATGTCAACCAAATTACCTAGATTCATTAAGATTAAGTTCCAATTATGGCTACCCCCGCCCGACAGGTATATTCCTATCCTGTAAGGAAATCTATTAAAAGGGTTATCTATCCTCAAGGAAGATCGTGGGCTATTGAGTCTAAGGTCTTAAACTTAAAATCCATATGTCTAGTTCATTTTAAGTTTACCTTATCAATTTTATTAGTGGCCAATTAATAAAAAGGCATTAAGATTAAGACTCAATAAATAAATCTTTATATTACCCAAATTATAATCTAACCCCTTATAAACCTGTGATATTAAAATTCATCACAACCATAGATAACTAACTTAGTTATGACACATAGCTAGGGCTAATGAAAACTTAAAATTAAAAGCCATAAGTAACAGTGCTGAAAAGTAATTGCAGTAAAGTAAAAGCTTAAAAGTAAAATAAAATAAAATGCTAAGGTAAAAGGAATTATTTCTACTATTACTTATTTAGATATCTCCCAGTAAAATAATATATAAACTTGTAATAATATTTTACCAACCGACCAATCTGGCGGTATCCTGATTAAGTCAAATTTAAGTCCAACCAGCCATAAAGGCGGAACCAAAATAAACCAGCCATAAAGGCGGAACCAAAATAAACCAGCATAAAGGCAGAACCAAAATAAAATTACCAACCGACCAATCTGGCGGTATCCTTGATTAGTCAGGTTTAAACCAGATTAAATTAATTACCAACCGACCAATATAGCGGTATCCTTGATTAGTCAGGTTTTAAATAGTGAATATATTATTTTTAAGGGAGATTAATCTAAATAGCAATAGTAAAAGAATTACCTTTCACCCTAGCATAAGGAAGTTACCTCCTCATAGTGAATAGTAAAAACTGTAAAATGAAGAAAGTAAATTATTATTATTACAGAACGTAATTAAAAATTACAAAACTAAATTAAAAGAAACTTAGAGAGAGAAGAACTCCCTAATTACATCAAAGAAGTGGGAGGGAATGGTACACTGAAATCTGAAATTTCGAGCTCTATTTATAGGCGCGGATAAGAGTCCAGCGTCGCGACGCCAGCTACAGTTCAGCGTCGCGACGCTGGAACAGTGAATCGTGGCACAATGACGGCTTGACACGTGGCGAGGCGGCTAAGAGATCAGATCCTTATCCGATGACGTGGCACTGTTCATGACGTCATTGCTTACGTCACACTGACGTGTGGAGGGCGATTGTCGGCAGTGTTAGATCGCGACACGTGGCACCGGCGCATATTAGCAAGTCCGTTGTGATGGCGACACGTGGCACGGCGCAAGATATCATGATCGGCGCATTTTAGCAGGCGGCGCACATTAGCAAATTTTCTGATTGGTCCACGTGTCCACGGTGCACATTAGCAAGTCCGACGCATGCTGGGCGTCGCGACTCGGATGGTTCAACGTCGCAACGCTGAAATGACGCTTTTGCCCTTTTTGTCCAGTTTTTCCTGTTTTGCTTCAATTCACCTCCATAATGTCCTGAAACTTTATTTATCTACAAAATAACACAAAACACATCAAAATATTCACAAAACTCAAGTAACTATACAAAATATTAGGTTAAATGAGTGGGAAATAGTGATAGATTTACCACTCATCAACAGTATCAGTCCACGTAGGATAAATCATTAAATATCCCTAGTCAGAGTATTATCGAGATATGACATCGATAAATACGTAAAAGACTAGTATTACACTTGTGCACGTTGTGAGGGCACAACAACATAGTTCTCATATATTTGGGTATATGGTAATGTTGTTTTGAAGTTCAATTGGATTGAATTTTGATTTGGAACAATTTTCCCTTTTAAAGTAGGCTTGGCCGAAAATGATGTTTTTTGAAATTCATTGTGATTTTTTGATTTGATTCATTGGATGAGTTGAATTGATTTGGGAAATAATGATTGTGGATTCAATTGGATTGAAACCGAATCGGATTGGAAAAACCCCTAATAGCCGGGACTTTAAGCATGTAAATTGGGTTTGATTTTAATTGAATTGTGTTGGACACTATTTGATGTTAAAGTGCATGATTAATTATGCTAATTGATGTTTTAGAAATGTTAATTGGGTGATTAATTGTGTATTACACTTAGGTTAATTAATTATGGAATTTATAAGTTAATTAATTGGGCTTGTTTTTGGAAATTGGGCCTTCAAGGTTGTAATTGGGCTTTTGGGCTTGGTTGTACCAAGTTAGGTTTAGGCAAAATTGGTTGGATCCAATTAGGCCTAAAACCGAATCCATAAAGTCCAATTATGACTTAATGGACCTTAATTATTTAATTGGGCCTAATGGGCCAAGATTGATTTCTGGGCTTATGGGGTAAATCCCGGATTGGATTTTGGTAATTGGGTTTGACCTGAGTTGACCAAAAGTCCACGCCTTAAAGAAATTAATTAAAAGCCCATTGGACTTTAATTAAATAAACATTGGATGTTAATCGGGCTTTGAGACCCGTAACGATTGAATTTGGAATTTGAGTCGTAAAGGTTCGTTAATAAAAGTGTAGTATTTAATTTGGAATTAAATAGAGAATTAGTATTAAATACAAATTGAATTGAATTTAATTATGTAGTTTAATTTAATTCAAGAATTTGTACTTTGAGTACTTATTCGCAAAACGAGTTTGACTCGCGCAAAATCAAATAGTTGTTTGAACATTGGATGATCACTAATTATCAGATTAATTAATTGGATTAGATTGATTGATAACAGGCTTGTATGAATACATGGTTGCGATGCATGAATAATGTATATCAGATGGATATTAGATGGGTGGGGCAATTTTAGAAATTGTAATAAATTTGATTTATTAATTGGACCTGCGTGTCCAGCCTTATCAACTCCAGACTCTTTGTATTCTCTTCTCACCTATTCCCCTCAATGTAAATGAGGTTTCTTTAGAAGTGTAGTGTAACGGGTAGAAGTAATACATGTGCTAGCTGGAGAGAGAAAAAGAGATTTGATCTAGGATCAATGTAAAGTATCCATCCGCATATCATTATTATTTTTATTCATATGCGCTTTATTATGTGTTTAGAATGCATGTTTAAGGGTGTATGATGATGAGACCTTAACAAAGATAATAAATTGGTTGCCAATTTGCACGCGAAAAACCCTCGCTCAATATTAAGCGTCTTTCATTCCATTGAGTGATTCTCACTCAAGATCCGAGACGACATTGGTTTGTTGGCCAAAGTCAAGGCCTTTGTCTGTCGAAGATGTGTTTGAATCCGAGGGCTTTGTTCCATATCGGTGTCTTGTCCAAGTTGTGGTTTGTTGGCCAAAGTCAAGACCACTTCTTATCCATCGACATTGATTACGAAGCTTTCCATGGTCAATGGGTCGCGCTTGACTGGGATCACTAAGTTTGTTGTGCAAAAGCCAAGGCTTAGCTGATTCAGAGGAAAAAGGTTAGGTAATACATTGGATGTATTGGCATATATAAGATATATGTTTCGGACTTGGATGTCCCCCTACCGGATCTAGGAATTGGATTGGATCCAATTGATCTTAGAGATCTACCTAGTTAATTATCATACAATTTGTTGGCCAAAGTCAAGATTGTGTGATATTTAACAGGATCCTACCCCACTAGGAAACACGGTTTCCCGAGTACTCGACAGAGGGTTAGAGGCTCGCCAAAAAATAGAGGGAGGCAAGAATTGAATTTGCAATATTCGTTTAATTACTTGCCATATGCGCTCAATCACAAATTATTTCGTCGTTAAATTAAATGTTAGTTGGACTAATATTTAAATTGTTGTTTTAATAAACAGTTGGACTGTATTATAGTTGATTATATAATTGGATTATAGTAATCAATATATTTGAATTAATTAATTTCGATTTACAGTTGATTTTATAATTGGATTATAGTAATCAATGTAATTGAGGTTAATTGATTTAAATTATATTTGATTGTATAGTTGGACTATAATAATCAATATAATACAAAGTACCACAAATCGTTGATTAAATAGTTGGACTATTAGAATCAAGATAATATTGAAAGATTGGCATTTAAAACATAATCATGGGGAAAATGTATTTAAATGGTTTAATTTTCAAATTGGGAATAAAATTCAGGATGGTCCTGGAAATTAATAAGTTATTTTATTTGATAAAATAATAAATATTATACCTAAGCCCGGAGTTAAGCAAATAAGTGGAACATGATATTTGGAATATTCATGTAATGATGACTTTAGTGCTTAATCCATTAAGCTTGTCGCAGTAGACTCCTTAATTTCTGAATCAAAACTAAGGATTAGATCCTTAAAGTATGATACTGAAATTGAAGGATTTTCATGGATCTATTTTAGATCTTTGAAATACTAAAATTACAATAAATAATTCTTGGAGAATTAATGACTAATCTCGAGGAGATAAAGTCAAAGTTTGCAACAATGCAAGTAGCGCAAGGCGCACCTTACTTCTATATTCTAGAAACCCGAGGCTTGGCCAAAGGCTTCTGGAATATGAAAAAAGGGCAAAGGCAAAATCATTATAATCTTCTAGGAAGATAAAAGGACATATCCCAAGAAGGAATTGAAGACGAGCAAGGCTCTGACTTCAAATATCTTTGTCAACATTATGTTCACAACTAGTATTAAAATTGGATTTTAGATACTTAGTGTGATACATAAATATATATTGATGTTCAGAATCTGTTTTGAATAGGATACTGACTTCAATAGAGATTTATCTGCAAATTGAAAACGGGACGAAAGTCACTTTTTTAACCGTAGATACCTGAATTTAGGAACTACATTCGAGTATGTGCTTAAATTAGGAAACTGTTATAATGTAACTAGTTTGACTAGATACATTATCTTTATATCAGTGTTTGACCCGCTGCGGGTGAACCTTTATATTCTAGAACACTAAAGTGTTTTATTTTATAAAGATGATATTAAGATAAACACATTAGATGTGAGTAACATAATTTATATTTTGAATATAAATAATATCTCAAATATACTATATGACAAATAAATAGCTCAAACTGATTTAATCAGGTTGAAACTTGAATGTGGCATTGTTGTCTGAGACATAATTTAAACAAGAATCGTATATCCACACTTTTGAAGAGTGGGTACTCGGACTAATTTGATTCCAATCAAATAAAGTCTACGAATCTAGTTTATTGGGCAAAATGCCTAAAAGACTATTTACTTGGTAAAAGTGCAAGTGCCACCGATCTGTTAGCCCTAGTTCATAGTGAAGCAAGTGGGCCCATGCCTAGCTAGGCTAGATGTGGATATGAATATTTCGTGACCTTTACGGATGTGGCATCGCGTATGGTTATGTGTTTCTTTTGAAACACAAATCGGAAACTTTTAGAGTTTCAACACGAAATAGACAAATAGATCGGCTAAAGTATTAAACCGTCACGGTAAGACCGTAATGGAAATACTTAAGCAATAAGTTTCTCATATACTTGAGAGAGTATAGTATTCTTTCAATGAGGACTCCTCCCGGAACACGTCAGTTTGACGGTGTATCCGAAATGATAACCGAATTGTGTTAGACATGATAAGGCTAATCCTGAGTCGCTCTGAGCTACCATTTCCTTCAACGGATACGTTAAACAGTGCAGAACTTATTTGAATAAGGTTCCATAAATATCTGTTTAACAGATATCATATTAGATATAAACTGAAGGAAAGACCGGGTTTCACATTCATGATAATTGGGTGTGCTAGGCATACGTTTGGATGATACCAAACTAAAACCCAAATTGGATAAGTGCCAATTGTAGGTTATCCTAGGGATACCATAAGTATTGTACTTATACAACTCACAAGAGAACAATTAGATTGTTGCTCGCCATGCGGTTTTCCTAAGAGGAATACCTATATGCAAGTGGTAAGTGGGAGGATAGTAAAACTCGATGAAAATCAGAGAGTAATACTATTCCAGGCGTCGAATCCTTAATGGAACACAAATAGTTCATCAAGGATGAAACTATTCCAATAATCTTCGAATACACAAGAACCACGTATGTCGGAGAGAATCAGAAAACAACCTGGGGTATGGGTTTCTGATCTCACCTCATAAAGATGTCTATCTTATTGAGGAACATCAACTGACTACGTATGAGGAAGTGATACAAGGTATCGACTCCCTATTATGGCAAAGTGCCATAAAGTCCGATATAGATTCCATGTATATCAACTATGTTTGGATACTAGTTGACGTACCGCAAGGCATTATGCCTATTGTGTTGGTTTTCTATAAGGTCCCAAGATCAAACAAGACATGAAATTATGTGTGAACACATCAACGGAGGTAGCGGAATACTCACATTGATCGGTAGAGTCGATTTGGAGACGATTCAAGCCAAAAACGCACTGCCTTTCACTCCCACTGCATGCAGTCCACTGCCCTGCAAAACAGAAAATTGGGTGAAGAAACGGAGAGCTCCAATCTTCGTCGGATGGATCCCGTCTCATGGGGGAACCTCCCTACCACCTTCGCAAGACTTGTAAGTGTGCTAGCACTTGATTTCTCACCATGAGAAACCACTCTTGCTTCCCTTTAGCTCACGCCCAAACTGGTTCCAAAACCAGTGAATGAACACTCCCTTGTGTTGCCGTGAGAGAGAAGAGAGAAAATGAGAGAAAATTGTGTAATGGTTTGTTAATTAAAATGATTTACCAAAAATCAATTTATATTTATGCCATAATTTATTAAATTAATAATAAACTTATGACACAAATTCATGCTAAGGCTTAGAGTGTCAAACACTTCATTTCCATGCAATACCATTGAGTGCATTGTACA
>SKCR01026983.1:0-19022 GCA_019454045.1 Zanthoxylum bungeanum | reverse complement strand
GGCTCTCGACTTTAGTAGGGAATTTTGTCCAAATTCGTTTTTCAATCCGATTGAATTTTAAATCGACATATCCCATTCGTTTCAAGTCATCCAATGATCAACGAAACAAAAAATTACCAAGATCCTAGGGTAATAACACATTCGGCCAAGCCTAAGTGAGGGCTAAAATTTGATCCAATCAATATTTCAAGAAATTGATCATATACAACTTCATAAAATCATCATTCAAGCATACTCAATCAATCAATTTTATCAAATCATGCTCAAATTGATTTCACCCAAATTTTACCCTAATTCATTTCATGCTCATTTTGGCTCAATGATACCATTGTTGGGTTTCTAGATTTAGTCCCAAGATCAAATAAGCATAAAATCATGAATGAATAACAAAGAAGAGTGGCGGAAACACACTTACATTGAGCGGATAATGGATGCGTCAAAGAACAAAATTTCTCCTCCAAGAAGCTCCAAGGATTCGGCCAAGAGAGTCCACAAGCTCCAAGCTTTATTTTGTCTTTCCAAGCTCTTGAATAGGTTTCCCTAACACCTTGTATGATTCCTTGAAGAGTGCTAGCTCTCTAAATTGCCACAATTTTGATGTTTGTTCTCTCAAACTTTCGGCCAAGATGAACAAAGGGAGAGGAGAAAAAAGTTTACTGATTTTTCGGTAATGCGAGAGTGAAGAATGACTTGTGTAATTGTTTCAAAAACAATTAAAATTGATATACCAAAAGTGAAGTTGGTATATCTCACTCATGTTTGACTTTGGAGTGAATTACAAGCCACCAAAAACTCCACCAAAACACATCAACCAAAAGTAATAACGGTGACATGTGATGTGACACTTGATGTGACATGTGGGCCCCACTCGATTCAAAATGCGAGTGGGCCCGCAAACACTCCCGAGATCGGGTTCGCTAATTCCGAATTAATGAACTTCCGTCGCGACGTAATTAAATCGAATTTAATTAAATAATTATGCATAGTAAAATTACTATTCATGTCGCTAACGGATTAATTCTAAATTAACTCGTTTGCCCGAATTAAAATCTAATTTTAATTCCTCGTCGAAATCTAATTTCGTTTAATATATCAAATATATTATTTTAATGATTAATTCCAAATTAATCTTTCTCTCTCTTCAAATAGTATTTTATCCCAGATAAAATCTCTCCGCAATTAATCCCAGATTAATTTAGCTCGAATCATACGTCATCGGTGTATCTTCGGGAAGCGACCCAAGAGATCCCTGGATATGTTGGCAGTAAATCCGGTCGTCGGACTATCCGAACACGTACGTACCAAGTACTACGTTTTTACCGATTTACGAGACAAGATTGGCTTCTAGCAAAGAGCCATGCCTACCCAATTCTCCAGAAATATTCTTAATGAAATATACGATCTATATCAGGCGTAGTATACGTAGTATACGTAGTATTACGTATTGTGATCCAGTATCGGATGTCACATGCAAGGCCTGGGGCTGGTACAGTGTCTGCCCCGTACGAAGCATATATCGGATTACTAGAAACTAGTCTCTTTATTATCGAATAATCATGACCAAGTCATATTATCCCGATGGTTGCAACCCTTAGAGAACCAGTTCTGTATAACTGCGTGACCATCATCTCCATATGACTGAAGTGGTACTTTCGTCTTGACATGACATCAAATACACTACGATTCTCAATAAATCCAGAAGAGGCGTACACAGAACCTGTTAAAGTCCTGGATGACCAAAACTAAAGCGTATCGATTGTCGCAAGTACTAGCGATGCAAGTCTCAGGTTAAGTCCAAATACATCTACCCTGATGCGGACTCCCATAGACACATAGTCCTACTACCAATGGGATTCCGCGGGGTCTATCCAGAGCGAAGCTGTTTTCCGTACCATCGGTAAAACACAACCTCTTATCACACTTGCATAAGTATCCAATACTTAAATATATGAGAACTATGTTGTTACGCTTCCATAACACGCACAAGTGCGATACTAGTCTATTCCGCATTATCGATGTCCAGTCTCGATAATACTACGACTAGGGATATTTAATGATTAAACCATCGTGGATTGATACTGTCTCATATCATCTCAATCCGGAACTAATCATAAGGACTTTCATCATTCACACATTTAAGTAATCTAATTACGAAATGATAAAAGGCAATTTCCATTACTACATAGTTAATTTGTACAAAACCACAATGTTTTTACAAACAGTGACGCTATGGGTCATAACTGTCCAACAATTGGAATATTTTTAAGTTAAGTTTCATCGTGTTGGAAAACGCGTGATTTCAAGAACCGGTTAGGCAATTTCTGATTTTAATGTTATACGAGTAAACATTTCTTGTTTCATCTGTAAAGTTAGCAAATGAACTCTGATTGAGATGATTTCTAAACCATAAAACTTTTTTTCCGAGATGAACAACTTTCGTGTTGAATATTTTTCGAAATTTGTATAAGAAGGGTTTCAAAAATATAAATTTCCATGAAACTCCTGTTGGACAATTATGACCCATAGCATCACTATTTGTATAGAACATGGTGTTGTTGTACAAATTAACTATGTGACAAATGAAATTTCTCTTTTATCATTTGTAATTGGATTACCGGGATATATAAATGATAAAATTTCATATGATTCGTTCCAGATTAATAAGACATGAGACAGTATTAATCCACTAAGGTTTAATCATTAAAACATCCCTAGTCGTAGTATTATCGAGATTGGACATCGATAATGCGGAATAGACTAGTATTGCACTTGTGCGCGTTGTGGGAGCATAACGTCATAGTTTTCATATATTTAAGTATTGGATACTTATGCAAGTGTAATAGGAGGTTGTGTTTACCGATGGTACGAAAACAGCTTCGCTCTGGATAGACCCCTCGGAATTCCATTGGTAGTATGACTATGTGTCAATGGAAGTCCGAATCAGGGTAGGTGTATTTGGTCTTAACCTGAGACTTGTATCGCTAATACTTGCGACAATCAATATACTTTGGTTTTGGTTGTCCAGGGCTTTAACAGGTTCTCTGTACGCCTCTTCTAGGTATATTGAGAATCGTAGTGTATTGGGTGTGATGTCAAGATGGAAGTATCACTACAGTCATATGGAGATGATGGTCACGTAAGATAAGGAACTAGTATTATTTAGTACTGCAGTCATTAGGATAATATAACTAGGTCATGTTTATCCGATTGTAGAGACTAGTTACCAGAGATATGATATGTGCTTCGTACGGGGCAGACACAATTCCAGCCCCAAGCCTAGCACGTGACATCCGATATTGGATCGCAATACGTAATACTATGTATACTACGCCCGATATAGATTATATATTTCTTTAAGAATATTTCTTGAGAATTGGGTAAGCACGGTGCTTTGCTAGAAGCCAACCATGTCTTATAAATCGGTAAAAACGTAGTACTAGGTACCTACGTGTTCGGATAGTCCAACAATCGGATTTACTGCCAACATATCCAGGGATCTCATGGGTCACTTCCCGAAGATTCACCGATGACGTATGACTCGCACATAATTAATCTGGGATTAATTAGTAGAGAGAGAAAATTAATCTCGGATTAATTACGGAGAATTTTATCTGGGATAAAATTCAATTTAAAGAGAGAGAACGATTAATTTGGAATTAATCGATAAAATAATATATTCTATATATTATACGAAATTAGATTTCGACGCGGAATTAAAATTAGATTTTAATTCGGGCAAACGAGTTAATTTAGAATTAATTCACTAGCGACATGAATAGTAATTTTGCTAGGCATAATTATTTAATTAAATTTGATTTAATTACGTCACAACGGAAAATTCGTTAATTCGGAATTAGCGAACCCGAGCCCAGAATTTGTTAGCGGGCCCACTCAAATTTTGAATCAAATGGGGCCCATACTTGTCACATCACCTAGTCAACTTTATCAACTTTATGTTGATAGAAGTTGGTAGGATTTTTGGTTAACTTGTTTCTTACACAAGTATCAAAATTGATGGACATTGACCAAATTTTTGTGTTTGGTATATCGTTTTGATTTTTGGAAAGTCAATTAACTTAACACACAACTTCATCTTCCTCTCTCTCTCCTCCTCACAGTTTTAGAAGCCTTTCTCTCCTTCTCTATTTTTCTCTCATTGCCAAGAGTTACACAAGGGAAATGGAAAAATTGTTGCAATTTTTCAATGATGCTAGTACATCCATGGAGTCTTACAAAGGTGATAGGGAAACCCATTCATGAGCATGGAATCATTCTCAAAGCTTGGAGCTTGAAGAACAACACAAAGAGGAGCTTGGAGCACAAACAAGGGGCTTGGTCGAGAGTCTCAAGGAGCAGAAAATTTTCAAATTGGGAATAAAACCTCAGGATAGTCTTAGGAACTGAGAAGTTACTTTATTTGATAGAGCAACCTCTTGGGCCTGAGCCCGGAGTTGAGTAAATAATGGAGCATGAGTTTTGGATGACTCATGGTGATGATAACTTTAGTGCTCAATCCTTTATGCTAGATGCAATGACATTTTAATTTCGTTTTCAAAATTAAGGATTAGATCCTTGTATCCTGATGATGAAATTAAAGATCTTCATAGATCTATTCTTAGATCTTAGAAGTACAAATTGCATAAGAAGCTCTTTTGCTCACGTATGTCAGAGGGTACATCTGTCGAGCACTAAGTGTCGCAGATGATTGCTGACATCGATCAGCTAGGTTAGCTGGGCATTACCTACGTGGCCGAGACTACCAAAGATTTGATCTTATAGTCTCTACCCGATAGCTGGGGCAGGTTCATTATGAACCAAGAGTAAACTCTTGGAGAGTTGATGGCTATGCTCTAGGAGGCAAAGCCAAAGCTTCTAAAAGGGGCAAAGGCAAAATCATCACAAGTCTTCTAGGAAGACAAAGGACATATCCCAAGATGTATGTCTAAACTGTGGCAAACGGAGTCACTGGAAGCGTGAGTGCCGTATGGACAAGGCAGACATGAAGGAAGAAAAAGCGGGGCAAGGCTCCGGCTTCAAGTATGTTTGTCATAAACATGTTCGCTATTAGTTTCAAAATTAGATTTTTGATACTAGATGTGGTACATAAGATATGTACTGATGTGCAGAATCTGCTAATAAGCAGAATACTGACTTTAGTTGAGATCAATCTGCGAATCGGAAACAGGACGATACTCGTTGTTTTAACCGTAGAAACATAAGTTTAGGAACCACCCTTCGGGTGTGTACTTAAATTAGGAAACTGTTATAATGTAACTAGTTTGACTAGAAACATTATCTATATATCAGAGTATAACTCGTTGCGGGTATACCTTTATATTCTAGAACACTAAAGTGTTTTATTTTATAAAGATGATATTGAGATAAACACATTAGATGTGAATAATAGTATTTATATTTTGAATATAAATGAATCTCAAACGTATGACATGACAAAAAATAGCTCAAACTGAATTAATCAAATGAGACTTATCTGTGGCATTGTAGTTTAGGACACATAAACAAGACTCGTATATCCATACTTTCGAAGAGTGGATATTAGGACGGATTTGATTCAATTCAAATGATGTCCATGAATCTAGTTTATTAGGCAAAGTGCCTAAAACACCTTTTACTTGGTAAAAGTGCAAGTGCCACCGATCTGTTAGCCCTCGTTCATAGTGACGTAAGTGGGCCCATATCTAGCTAGACTAGAGGTGGATATAAATACTTCGTAACCTTTACAGATGTGGCATCGCGTTATGGTTATGTGTTTCTTTTGAAACACGAATCGGAAACTTTTGATAAATTCAAAGAGTTTCAACTCGAAGTAGACAAACATACAGGAACGAGTATTAAAACATCATGATTGGACCATGATGAAGATACTTAAGCAATAAGTTTCTCGACTATTTGAAAGTGTATAGTATTCTTTCACAGTGGACTCCTCCCGGAACACCTCAATTAAGCGGTGTGTCTAAACGGAGAAACCAAATTTTGTTAGCCATAATAAGGTTAATTATGAGTCGCTCTGAGCTACCATTTTCCTTCTAGGGATACACATTAAACAGTGTAATACTTATTTTGAATAAGGTTCCATGAAAATCTGTTTGACAAATTTCATATTAGATATGAACAGGAAAGAAACAGGGTTTTCTTATTCCTGAATATTTGGGTATGCTGGGCATATGTTTGGATGATACCAAACTAGAACCCAAATCTGATAAGTGCCTAAATTGTAGGTTATCCTAGGGAAACGAAAGTATAGTACTTATACAACTCACTAGAGAACAATGTAATTGTTACTCTCCATGCGGTTTTCCTAAGAGGAATACCTATATGCAGTGGTAAGTGGGAAGAAAGTAAAACTCGATGAAAATCGGAGTAATACTGTTAAAGGCACCGATTCCTTAATAGAACACAATCAATTCATCAGGGATGAAACTATACCAATAATCTTTGAATACACAAGAACCGCGCAAGTCAGAGAGAGTCAGAAAAACAACCAGGGAGGTATGGGTTTCTGATCTCACCTCATGAAGATGTCAATCTTATTGAGGAAGACAAACTGACTACGTATGAAGAAGTGATACAAGGTATCGACTCCTTATTATGGCGAAGTGCCATGATATCCGAAATGGATTCCATGTATACCAACCAAGTTTGGACACTGGTTGATGTACCGGAAGGCATTGTGCCTATTGGTACAATATGAGTCTTCCAGGAAGACATTGAAAGATATGTACGCGACCTGGTGTCTCATATGCTTTGAGCACATGGAGTCACAATCAGGCCAATCCAAGTGATAGTCACTAGATTGATGTTAAGAACATCCTTAAGTATCTTAGATGAACTAAGGATGCTTTCTTAAGTTATGGAGAAGGAGAACTTGAAGTGACTGGGTTTACCGTTGCAAGTTTCCTAACCGAAAAAAATGACTATAAGTCGTAATCAGGATACTATATAGTTTGAATAACGGAACAGTGAGCTGGAAATCTTCCAAGCAAGATATTGTTGCCGAATAAACAACTAAAGTGGAATATTGCTGCAGCTGAGGCAGCAATAGAAGCACTTTGGATCTATATAATCCTAATTGGATTAGGAGTAGTTCTGTTAGCAGCTGAGCTAGGCTACATCACAGGCTAAAGAATTAATGGTCTCATCAACGATCCAAGTATATACTTCAACTATTCATCTGATTCATTCGGATCATACATCATGGCGATGTGATGATCGTATAAATCGTATCAGATGATAATTTTGCAAATCCGCTGACGAAAGTAGTTTCTCAGCAGAAGTTTGAGCGACCTATACATAGTTCAAGTGTAGGACACTTGAGTGATTGGCTATAGTCCAAGTGGGAGATTGTTGGACAATTATGACCCATAGCATCACTATTTGTACAGAACATGGTGTTGTTGTACAAATTAACTATGTGACAAAGGAAATTTCTCTTTTATCATTTGTAATTGGATTATCGGGATATATAAATGATAAAAGTCCATATGATTAGTTCCGGATTAATAAGATATGAGACAATATTAATCCACTAAGTTTTAATCATTAAAAAATCCCTAGTCGTAGTATTATCGAGATTGGACATCGATAATGCGGAATAGACTAGTATTGCACTTGTGCGCGTTGTGGGAGCATAACGGCATAGTTCTCATATATTTAAGTATTGGATACTTATGCAAGTGTAATAGGAGGTTGTTTTTACCGATGGTACGGAAACAGCTTCGCTCTGGATAGACCCCTCGGAATTCCATTGCTAGTATGATTATGTGTCTAAGGAAGTCCGAATCAGAGTAGGTGTATTTGGTCTTAACCTAAGACTTGCATCGCTAATACTTGCGGCAATCAATATACTTTGGTTTTGGTCGTCCATGGCTTTAACAGGTTTTGTGTACGCCTCTTCTGGGTATATTGAGAATCGTAGTGTATTGGGTGTGATGTCAAGATGGAAGTATCACTCCAGTCATATGGAGATGATGGTCACGTAGAATAAGGAACTAGTACTCTTTAGTACTGTAGTCATCGGGATAATATGACTAGGTCATGTTTATCCGATTATAGAGACTAGTTACCAGATATCCGATATATGCTTCGTACGGGGAAGACACAATTCCAGCCCCAGGCCTAGCACGTGACATCCGATATTGGATCGCAATACGCAGTACTACGTATACTATGCCTGATATAGATTATATATTCCTTTAAGAATATTTCTGGAGAATTGGGTAGGCACGGTGCTTTGCTAGAAGCCAACCATGTCTTGTAAATCGGTAAAAATGTAGTTCTGGGTACGTACGTTTTCGGATAGTCCGACGACCGGATTTACTGCCAACATATCCAGGGATCTCATGGGTCGCTTCTTGAAGATTCACCGATGACGTATGACTCGCACATAATTAATCTGGGATTAATTAGTAGAGAGAGAAAATTAATCTAGGATTAATTACGGAGAATTTTATCTGGGATAAAATTCAATTTAAACAGAAAGAACGATTAATTTGGAATTAATCGATAAAATAATATATTCGATATATTATACAAAATTAGATTTCGACGCGGAATTAAAATTAGATTTTAATTCGGGCAAACGAGTTAATTTAGAATTAATTCGCTTGCGATGTGAATAGTAATTTTGCTAGGCATAATTATTTAATTAAATTTTATTTAATTACGTCATAATTTGATTATTGGAAAGTTTTTTTAACCCCTTGGTCTCAACCCACTTGTATCTTTTATAATATCTTTTATTATAAACAAGTGATTTATATTTATTAGCCTTAGAGGTAATAAATCTCTAACTTCATCACGGAATAATTACTTAGTTAAGGGATAAGCAATACACTCTCTATTTCTTAGAAAGTCTCTAGATGCTTGTGTAGGGGTTTTAGGGGTAAAATCCGGTAACGTAGCGGAAGCGGTGGAAAATCAAATTTTCTGATTTCAAAACTTTTTCTCGGATTAATTAAATAAACATATTTATTTAATTATCCAATAATCAAATTATGAAATAAAATTCAATAAATCATATTTAAGTGAATTTACCGAATTGCCCTTACACTTGGTACTTTGTCCATTTTAGTCCGAAATTGATCAAATCAATTTTGAATGATTCTAAATCATTTCTAAGATGAAATTAGCATGTTCAAAATATTAAAACACCAAGGCAACCAAAATCCCCAAATTTCCCTCATTTGGCCGAGAGCTTCATTAAGCTCCAATTTGTGCATTTTGTCATTTCATGCTTCAAAACACATCAAGATGTAATCCAATCAACATGAAACTTTATATGCATCGTATACACATCCTTATACACAACATAAATGAAAATCCCCAAATTTGGATGAGGTCTTAAACCCTAATTTTTCAAATTCTTCAAAATGAACAAATTAAACCAAATTGTTTAAATCAATTGCTTCAATCATGTTTCTTCCATCAAACCAAAGTCTCAACATAATGAAACAACTCAAGATCAAATCTAGGTTATTTAAGAGTGGGTCACAACTCTAGATTAGCAACAAAGTTTCCAAAACCTTAATAGAATGCTTACAACTACACTATTCACAAGCTTCCACCATTATACATGCTCAACACTTCAACCAAACTTCCATTCATCAAAAACACAAAGAATAAAGAAAAGAATGACATAAGAACATCACAAGATGTAGCCTAGATCTTAAGGAACATTTTCCTATCTAATAGTAAGTTGAGAAAACTTACTAAATCCAATCATTTTCTTTGTTTTTCCCTTCTTCTTCACAAGCTTCTTTTGTTTTCTTTTAATGGAGTTTAGGTAGAAAGTGTATTAGGTTAGATACCAAATGAAAAATGAAAACAATATATACTTGCTTGTAAAATGCCCTTGGCCGAAATTCATAAGCAAATATAAGGAAATGTAATTTCAATTTCATTTAGTTATAATTTGATCAACTTGTTAAATATCTAATAAACACTTTATAGATATTTAATTAAGTCAACAAAGGCAATTTAGCCATTTAATTCAAATATCCAAATGTTAAGATATTTATATTTTAAT
Organism: Zanthoxylum bungeanum; assembly: GCA_019454045.1. NCBI lineage: Eukaryota > Viridiplantae > Streptophyta > Magnoliopsida > Sapindales > Rutaceae > Zanthoxylum > Zanthoxylum bungeanum. The sequence continues at coordinate 8,977 of SKCR01026983.1, read as the reverse complement.
TAATAATCATTTAACAATTAAATAATTAATTAATTAGTTAAATACAAATATATTAAATATATGTATTATATTTACATTAAATATCAAATACATATATTCATTTAGGATATTAGTCAAATATCTCAATTTGACAATTAATTAATGTGTATTCAAATTAATCAAGTATTAAATGTAAAACTATCGGGTCCCTTTAGCATGTATTTTGCGTTTAACCTTTAAACGACTTTATAAATAATCAATATTACTTATAAATGTTGCTCTAGTGCTCTACGAGTATATTTCATTATTGAGACTCTCTAGATTCAGGTATATCCGTCACAAAATCCAATTTCATGTCCATAATTTATCCACCCGTAAATTATGACGATCACGGATATTCTCGCTGAATCATACAGGTCGAGGTCATGGAAAAGTATAATTCCTCCATCACAGGTATCCGGATAAATCCCAGAGATATAGATGTAAACGTCAAATCTTTATGGGGTATCCAGTCGACTATTCTATTAGCAATCTCTAAAAGAATGTTTAGAACTAGCTTCTAAACTTTACCACGGGCCCATGGTTTTATCTGATTGCTAATCATATGGACTACCTATGCTCTGGTACACAGAACTGACGGATCCTATCTTGATACACATAGGACACCCTGAGGATCTATCTACACCCAACGAACAGGCAGAGGTCTGATCTAAATAGATCGGTGACGTGACTGCCATCTAAGTGTAGAAGATGTCTCATGTGCCCATAATGGCATCTCAAGTCTAAGAATCACAAGTGCTACTCAACCCGAGAAGATTCTTATTGACATTGGTGTACCATCCATTAAGAATCTTCGGTGAGTCGTTCAGTGTTTATCCGCTATAAACACTCACACATCTATACTAGTCTCCAAGACTAATGGTTCATTGAGAAACCATTGGAATCATATATTCCAGTATACGACATGTACCGGTCTTAACGGGTTTACTTTACTGACCAAGTAGTGTAAACCTTGACCAGGAACTGTTTGAGAATGACAACGTCATCATACTACTCAATGTCAGTTGCGACGCTTTTACAACAGTACCATGACTAATCATTCTAAGGTTATTACGTCTTTACCATATAAAAAGATACATTATATTATAGAAACTGCATATATTATTCATAATAATAATGTTCTATAGAAGTATTCAAAAGAAATACAACCGGGAATTGGCGCTCTGAGCACCAACCCCAACAGCTTGCACCCTAAAATAATCATGCCAATTCTAATCATACATAGAATCATCAAGCATATGAGTTTTAATATGTTGGAATTATTTTAGTCATTAAATAAATTTGATTAATATTTAATTATGATATTTCATTTTATTTTATTCAAATAAATTACTATTCACATTTTTCTGCAGATGCGTGAACTTTAAATGCAATTTCACAATTCAAATCTTAACCAAATCATGCAAAACTTATGCCTAAAATTACGTTCAGGGTGTTAACTTTCCAACGAGCTTTTACACACCCAATTTCGAGTTCAAATGAGAGAGAGCTAATCAAAACAAAAATGGCGCATTGATCCACTGTTGGGAAGCGGCCGCGAGTGCGCAGCGGAAAATTAAAATTATTAAGCCGTTTTCCCTTTGCCCATTACCCATTTGTTTTGATTATTCTACAAGTCTAGGCATGTTACTATATATTCTAAGCATAAAACTCATAAAACATGCAAAGAATAAAACTTAAACATGCTAACTATCATAAGAACTCTAATTAAAATAAAGAAAGAAAAAGACTTACTTGAACCGAAGACTCATCCAGTCCTCCCTCCAATCTACAAGCTTTTCTCGAACTCATAAAGCTCTTCCACGTTCCAAAAAGCCACCCAAGTGTGTGGCCTCCAAAGATGCACACACCAAAGCCAAAACTCAACGGCAAGACTACGTCTTGAGTGCAAGGGTATTTTGTCCTTGGTGCTAGCCTAGGCAAATACCTCAAAACTTTTAACTCGAGGTTCCTCTAGTCAATTAGACATAAGGATCCTCAAAATCAGTGGCTTAATCTTAAACTTTAGAGTTGCTCACTTATATAAACCCAAAATATGAAAGGTTTTGGTGTAAAAATTTTTGAAGAATTCTTTGGGTTTATATAGTGCTCCAAAGACAACAAAATTAATTAAGAATCCGATGTGGGATAAAAGCTAATTTAATCTTAGCCATTGGATCTTAATTTAGTGGTTTAATGAGATTATAAAACCCTAATAAGAGTTTGGGCCGAATTGGAATTCAAAACAAATAACCAAAATTTTTTTACTATTCACATGAATAGTAATTTTTTTTTATTCCAATTCCCAAAGTGCCCTTATCTTCATTCACCAATCCCTAAGCCACTATGGAACCTCATAAATGATATGTTCAATAATTAAACACATTGAACCATTTATAACAATTCCTACAGCAATCATATGTGCCGTTATATTTAAACTGTGCACTGTTAACTATTGATTTCGACTTGTTGTGTGTGACCTTTTGGGTTCCCCTTAAGTTGGACATGAAATGAATCGTGATAATTTAATCGACATAAATTATCCTCCAATCAGATGGTCGTTCGATTTCAATGATCAAGGTTAACATCTAGCAACATGCCAAAGCCCCCAAATGAGAAGGAAATATATATATATATACCCATTCTGTATGCGATTTACATATGATACGGTCCCTCGCCTCACTGTATCCCCACCTATTGACCTAGGGTACGGAAAATGTTTACCCATATGGTCAAAGGTATGATGTTGATAGTGTCATAAATCATGCTAACCTAAGAATCTCACATGATTCTTCCGATGTGGCCACAGTCTCAAGCACTGATCACACATATCAACCCGCGAACTGGAATACTACTCTTATAAGAAAATATTATCCAAGAGAGTGGTGATTCTCTGTTGTATCTTTACAAACTTCATGTGTTTCAACAAATGACCCAATCATACCCCTTTTACCGGATCTTTTGAACCGGGGAAGGAGAATGTCAAAGTTATTTGATCCACACATAAGATTGTAAAGACCTCAAGTCAAATGACTAGTCACAAAATCGATATATGAAAGTTCTCACAGACACATGGGATAAACACTCCATATGAAAACTTTCGGCGGTCAGTTCGATTGACACGAGTAACTCATGCATCCATGTGATACACCAAGCGGACGGATCTCCGCTAGTAGCCTATGAGATCGGCTTCCTCACTTAAGGGTGGATCATATCATCATGCCAGTCTCTCCGCTTTGTGAACGCCCTGATTATTCACAAAACTATGACTAGGAATATTTAAGAGTAATGATTCTCATAAGGCGTGGAAGCCATCGTCTTATTACTCCAAGGGCTTTATTACAGTGTTGATGATTCATATAAGTTATGTAAGACACGTATAATAAAGATTGCCATTTTATTAATTAATGAAAATATCACAAATACATGTACATATAGGCCTGCCACAAGTTGGGTATAGGGCATATCCCTATCATGTATCATGCATAGTAATACAATTTAATGCGTAATACGATCCAGTATCAGATGTCACATGCTAGGCCTAGGGCTGGCTATGTGTCTACCCCGTACGAAGCATATATCGGATCCCGTGTAACTAGTCTCTTTAATCGGAAAGTCATCACCTACTCATACTTTCTTGATAACTGTAGCTTTTTAAAGTACTAGTAATGTATCCTGTGTGACCATCATCTCCATATGACTGAAGTGATACTCCCATCTTGACATCACATCCAATACACTACGATTCTCAGTAAACCCAATAGAGGCGTACACAGAACCTGTTAAAGATCTAGACGACCAATACCAAAGTAAGCTGATTGTCACAAGTAATAGCGATGCAAGTCTCAGGTTAAAGATCACATACAACTACCCTGATTCAGATTCCCATAGTCACATAGTCATAATACCAATGGGATTCCGATAGGGTCTATCCAAAGCGAAGCTGTTCCCGATCTAACGACTAACAGAACCTCTTATTACACTTGCATAAATATCTAATACTTAAATATATGATAAGTATGTTGTTAAGCTTCGATAACGCGCACAAGTTTAATACTAGTCTATTCCGCATTATCGATGTCCAGTCTCGATAATACTACGACTAGGGATATTTAATGATTAAACTGTTCGTGGATTAATATTGCCTATATCTTATTAATCCGATTTAACCATATGGACTTTTATCATTATATATATATCCAAGTAATCCAATTACAATAATAGCAAGCATTATCTAAATGAATTTAATCATGGCAACAGGTGAAAAAGTTTCGTCGTGATCAACAGCATGTCATTGACGATACCATTTAGCTACAAGCCTAGCTTTGTATGTTTGTACGTTGCCATCCGTGTCTGTCTTCTTTTGAATGCCCATTTACAACCAATAGGGTTAATGCCTTCTGGTACATCAACCAGTGTCCAAACTTGGTGGGTATATATGGAATCCATTTCGGACTTCATGGCTTCTTGCCATAAAGTGGAGTCGATATCTTGTATCGCTTCCCCATACGTAGTCGGTTCATCTTCCTCAATAAGATTAATGTCTACATGAGGTGAGATCAGAAACCTAAACCTCTCAGGTTGTTTTCTGACTCTCTCCGACCTACGCGGTTCTTGTGTATTAGAAGATTGTGGAACAGTCTCATCCTAGATGGACTATTTTTGTTCCGTGAGGGGATCGGTGCCAGGAATAGTATCATTCCAATTTTCATCGAGTTCTACTTTCCTCCCACTTACCACTGCATTTATGAATTCATTTTCTAGGAAAACTGCATGGAGAGCAACAAATATTTTTTTCTCTTGTGGGTTGTAGAAATAATATCTTTTGGTTTCCCTATGAAACCCTACAAATAGGCACTTATCCGATTTGGGTTCTAGTTTGGTACCATCCAAACGTTTAACATATGCCCAGCATCCCCAAATCTTCAGGAATGAGAAACCCGGTTTATTTCCTGTCCATATTTTATATGGAGTCTGTCCAACAGACTTTGACGGAACCTTATTCAAAATAAGTATTGTTGGACAAAATGACCCATAGCGTCACTATTTGTACATATCATTGTTTGTTGTAACAAATTAACTATGTGACAAGGAAATTGCACTCTCATCATTTGTGATTAGATCACCATAGATATATAAATGAAGAGAGGTCCCTATGATTAATTCCTGGATTGAGAATGATATGAGACAGTATCAATCCCCGAAGGTTTAATCATTAAATATCCCTAGCCGGAGTATATCGAGACTGGACATCGATAATGCGGAATAGGCTAGTATTGCACTTGTGTGCGTTGTGAGGGCACAACGGCATAGTTCTCATATATTAAGTATCGGATACTTATGCAAGTGCGATAGGAGGTCGTGATTCACCGATGGTACGGGAACAGCTTCGCTCTGGATAGACCCCTCGGAATCCCATTGGTATTATGACTATGTGTCTATGGGAGGCCGAAATCAAGGTAGGTGTGTATAGTCTTAACCTGAGACTTACATCGCTAATACTTACGATAATCGATAGACTTTGGTCTTGGTGGTACATGGCTTTAACACCGGTTCTGCGTACACCACTTCTGGGTTTATCAGAGAGTCGTAGTGTATTGGGTGTGATGTCGAGACGGAAGTATCACTTCAGTCATAGTGGAGATGATGTCACGCAGGATACGGTACTAGTGCTCTTGAGTGATGCGCATCCAATCGGGATATTGTGACCAGGTCATGAATATCCGATTATAGAGACTATGTTACCAGACATCCGATATGTGTTTCGGACGGGGCAGACACTTATCCAGCCCCAGACCTAGCATATGACTATCCGATACTGGGCCGATATGCACAATACATTGGTATACTACGCTTGATATAGATCCTTGTATATTCTATATGGATATGTCCGGAGAATTGGGAAGACTTGGTGCTTTGCTAGGAGTCGACCTTGTCTCGTAAATCTGTAGAACGTAGTACTTGGTACATACGTGATTCGGATACTCCGATGACCGTATTTACTGCCAACTTATCCGGGGATCTCATGGGTCGCTTCCCGATAATCCACCGATGACGCACAACTCACACTCTTGAATAATCTGGGATTATAAGAAGAGAGAGAAAATTAATCTAGGATTATTACGGAGATATTTTATCTAGGATAAAATATCGTCTAAAGAGAGATAACGATTAATTTGGAATTAATCGATAAATTAATATATTCGATATATTAAACGAAATTAGATTTCGACGCGGAATTAAAATTAGATTTTAATTCGGGCGAACGAATTAATTTAGAATTAATTCGTTAACGACGTGAATAGTGAATTCGCTAGGCGTAATCATTTAATTACGACGCAACGTAAAATTCGCTAATTGAGAATTAGCGAACCCGAGCCGAGTGTGATTACGAGCGCATTCGTATTTCGAATTCGAGTGCGGCAACGCAAGTCGCATCAAGCGTCAAATCATTAGTCGCATCAAGCGTCAAATCACTTGTCACTTTGAGTGATGTGACTTGACAACATGTCACTTTATTAAAGTGACTTGATGTGAAAAGTGATGGATTTGACTAGAATAGTGTAAAGCATTTTGGAGGGAAAAGCTTTAAGTTTTGGCTCCAAATTTCATTTGATAAATTGGATTTAATTAAATGAAATTGATTATTTTATTTTGGAAAATATATAATCAAAAGTTTTACACATTTTTCATTAAGTCAAAAACACACATCTCTCTCTCACTCTCTCATCTCTCTCACGCTAAAACAGTGGCTTTGCTCACTGGTTTTGAACTTCATTTGGGCGTGAATATTAGGGAAGCATGAGTGGGTTTTCATGGTGAAAATTCAAGTGCTAGCACTTACGAGTCTTGCAAAGGTGGTAGGGAGGTTCGACCATGAGCCGGGATCCGTTTGACGAAGCTTGGAACTCCGTTTCGTCACTCAAAATTTTGTTTTTGGAGGCAGTGAACTGCTGGTTTTGGCGCCCTTGGCAGTGAGCATTTTGGGCTTCATTCGTCTTCAAATCGACTCAACCGATCGATGTGAGTATTCCGCTATCTCCGTTGGTGTGTTCACGCATTGATTTCATGTCTTGTTTGATCTTGGGACCTAGATAATAACCAACAATGGCATCAAGAGCCTAGGTTCAAGTATGAAAAATTGTAGGGCTTAAAATTGGTTACTTTGTATTTGAGCATGATTTTATAAAATTGGATGTTTAAGCATGCTTAATATATGTTATATTGAAGATTGATTTGATCAATTTCAACAAAATGTGATTGGATCAATTTTGCCCAAATTTGTGATGTTGGCCGAATGTGATGGATATTTGGAAATCTTGGATTTTTTCATTTTAATTCATTGGATGAGTTATAATGATATAGGATGATTGATTTTGAGATTGAATTGGATTTATTTTTGAATTGGATATAAATCCCTAAATTCCTTATGTTGGCCGAATTGGTTTATGCCCTAATGTCTTGGTATTTTTTGATTTTGTGACATTGGATGTGTATGAAATCAAATAGGATGTTGATTTAATGTCGATTGTGGGTTCGATTGGATTGAAACCAAATCGGACACAAAATCCATCCTTTGGCCGAGAGCATTTAAGCATGTAAATGGGTTTGATTTTTGATTAATTTGTGTTGGACACCAATTGATGAAAATGACCATGATTAATTATGTAAATTCATGTTTTAGAAATGTTGATTTGGGTAATTGATCATGTAATACACTTTGGTAATTAAATTGGGAAAATTGGATTTTTTGAATTTAATTATTTGGGCCTATTTTTGACATTGGGCTTCTAATGTTGTAATTGGGCTTATTGGGCTTGATTTTATCAAGTTGGGTTTAGGCCAAATGGATTGGATCCAATTGGGCCCAAAACCACTTCCGTTAGCCCAAATGCGACTTAATGAACCTTTAAAGTTCAATTGGGTCTAATGGGCCAAGATTGATTATGGGCTTATGGGGTAAATCCCGGATTGGACTTTGGTTATCGGTTTGACCCGAGTTGACCAAAAGTCCACACCTTAAGAAATCAATTAAAAGCCCATTGGACTTTAATTGAATTGACGTTGGATGTTAATCGGTCTTTGAGACGCGTTACGATTAAATTTGGAATTTGAATCGTAAAAGGTTTATTAAATAAAAGTGTAATATTTATTTGGAATTGAATAGTGAATTAGTATTAAATACATGTTAAATTAGATTTATGATGTAGTTTAATTTAATTCATGAATTCGTACTTTAAGTACTTATTCGCAAAAACGAGTTTGACTCGAACAAAATCAAATCGTTGTTTCAACATTGGATGATCACTTAACTATCAGATTAATTAATTTGATTAGATTGATTGATAGCATGCTTATGTGTGTGAATACGTGGTTGTGTTGTATGAATAATGTATATCGGATGGATATTAGTCGGGTGGGGCAATTTTAGAAATTGTTGTAATAAATTCGATTTATTAAATTGGACCTGTGTGTCCAGCCTTATCATCTTCATTCTCTTTGTATTCTCTTCTCACCTATTCCCCTCCATGTAAATGAGGTTTCTTTAGAAGTGTAGTGTAACGGGTAGAAGTAATACAAGTGCTAGCTTGAGTGAGAAAGTGAGAGATTTGATCTAGGATCAATGTAAAGTATCCATCCGCATATCATTATTATTTATTTTCATACTCGCTTTATTATGTATTTAGAATGCATGTTTAAGGTGTATGATGATGAGACCTTAACAAAGATAATTAAATTGGTAGCCAATTTGCACGCGAAAAACCCTAGTTAAATATCAAGCGTTTATTTTCCTTCCATTGAGTGATTCTTGCTCAAGATCCGAGTTGGCAGGGGTTGTTGGCCAAAGTCAAGCCCTTGTCCTCGAAGATGTGTTTTAATCACGAGGTTTTGTTCCATATCGGTGTCGTGTCCAAGTTGTGGTTTGTTGGCCAAAGTCAGACCACTTCTTGTCCATTTC
>SKCR01026982.1:0-19128 GCA_019454045.1 Zanthoxylum bungeanum | reverse complement strand
AACGGCGTCGCCCAGGTCCTGTGTTCCCACAGCCGCGTTACGGCGCCCAACTTGCTAGATTTTGTATGCGTGCAGGATCCGTAGGCGCGTCACGACACCAAGAAGGTCGCGTCGCGACACACGATAGTTTTTATGGACTTTGTGTTTTCTTCATTTCCTCTCTTCCCGAGTGCTTCCGATGCGTCCGTAAGGTCTCGAAACATGTGTAATTGCTCCAATCTTCATTTTTCATTACTTCATAATAATAAAACATAAAATAAACTATAATTAGGATCAAATACTTGATAACAAAGCCGAATTAGTAATGTTCAAAGTACATTTTCATGCACTTATCACTGGTTCTTCATTGTTGTACCATGAATGATTCTGAAAATTCTGTCACCTCGAATTGTAGTAGAATGTGCAATGATCGCTAGGGTGATTTCCATTACATATCTTACATTTGTTCTGAAATGGTTGAGCAAATATTGTGTTATTTCTCTCTGATATCCACTGATAGTTGTTGGGTTGGACAACAGGCCTCAGAAAATCGGACTATGTCTCCCGGATTTGAGGTGTATCTTCACCTCTTAAAGCTTTCATCACCCATAAGGATCCATTTCAACCACCTGAAAATAAAACAAATAAAAATGAAAAGATAAAAATAAAAATAAAATTAAAGAAAATTAGATAAAAGTAAAGTAAATAGCTTCAAAATTAATAACGCAAGAAAAATAAGTCTCCGACAACGGCATCAAAAACTTGACCGGTGAAATCACACACATAACGCAAGCGCACATATCGCTCAAGTAGTATAAAAATATTGATTCCACGAGGACTTAATTTCTATGTTGTTAATTATTGAAGTTATTTGTTTACAGATATCTAATTGAGGTTAGAAGGGAATGTTCGTTGGTTGAATATGGTTTTAACTAAATAAATAAAAATATAAAATAAAACAAAGGAAATTAATAATAATAAAAAAATCTAGGGTTGTGAATCTGCCCAGCGTGTCTTCTGGAATGACTTGGGCCACGTGAAATAGCTTTAGAACCACTCCATTAAAGCCCTCATATGATGCCAATATGCCCTTGGGTTATCTGTCACACTCGGCCATGAAATTCTTGTTGGGGTTGGCACTCAGAGCGCCAATTCCCGGTTGTATTTCTTTGAGAATACTACTGTAAAACGTTATTATTTTGAATGATACAAGCAGTTTCTGTAATATAATATATCTTTTAATATGGTAAAGACGTAATGACCTTAGGATGACTAGTCATGATACTATTGCAAAAGTGTCACAACTGACATTGAGTTGTATCATGACGTTTTCATTCTTAGATTGTTCCTGGTCAAGGTTTACACTACTTGGTCAGTAAAGTAAACCCGTTGAGACCGGTACATGTCGTATACTGGAATGTATGATTCCAATGGTTTCTCAATGAACCATGAGTCTTGGAGACTCGTATAGACTTGTAGGTGGTTATAGCGGATAAACATTGAACGACTCACCGAAAATTCTTAATGGATGGTACACCAACGTCAATAAGAATCTTCTCGGGTTGAGTAGCATTTGTGATTCTTCGACTTGAGATACCACTGTGGATGCATGAGACATCTTCCACACTTAGATGACAGTCACGTCACCGATCTATTTAGATCAGACCTCCGCCTGTTCGTTGGGTGTGGATAGATCCTCATGGTGTCCTGTGTGTATCGAGATAGGATCCGTCAGTTCTGTGTACAGAGCATAGGTAGTCCATATGATTAGCAATCAGATAAAAACCATGGGCCCGTGGTACACCTTAGAATTGAGTTCTAAGTGTTCTTTTAGAGATTGCTAATAGAGACGTCAACGGGATTGTCCCTATAGAGATTTGACGTTACATCTATATCTCTGAATAATATATCCGGATACCTGTGATGGAGGAATTATACATTTGCCATGACCTCGGCCTGTATGATTCAGCGAGTTTATCCGTGGTCGTCATAATTTATGGGTGGGTAAATTATGGACACGAAATTTGATTTCGTGACGGATATGCCTGAATCTAGAGAGTCTCACTAAAGAAATATACTCGTAGAGCACTAGAGCAATATTTATAAATAATATTGATTATTTATAAGTCGTTTAAAGGTTAAACGAATAATACATGTGTTGGGACCCAATAGTCATTTCCTAATTTTTGTGTATTTACATTTAATGTTAGATTTTATCAAATACACATTAATTAATTGTCAAATTGAGATATTTGACTAATATCATAATATATATGTATTTGATATTTATTGTAAATATAATACATATATTTGATATATTTGTATTTAAATAATTATTTATTTATTTAATTGTTAAAATATGAATATTTTAAGTTATGATATTTATTTTAATGACTTAGTTGCAATTGTTGACTTGGTTGAAAAATTCATTAAAGTGTAATGATCATTTTTTTATCAAGTTGACAAGTTGTAATTAATTGAAACAAAAAGGAAATATCTTGATATTTTTTATACCCAAAAATCCGGCCATGCCTTATGGAGGAGGTATAAATTGTTTGTTTCATTTTTAGGGTTTCAATTAAGTTAAAACACTCATCCAAAACTCCATTAAAAGAAGACAAAGAAGATTGAGAGAAAGAAAAGGAAAAACAATGAAAAGCTTGGATTTTTAGTAAGTATTTTCAACTTGCCATTAGAGAGAAAATATTCCTCTTGTTGTTGGATTCATCTTGAGATGTTCTTATGTTTTTCTATTCTTTATTCTTTTTGTTTTGGAGGATGGAAGTTTTAGGATAGGGTTGAGCATGTATAAAGATCATATAATGCTTCTAATGTGTTAATAAGTATTCTTTTGATAGTTTGATGAACTAGTTGCCATTATAGAGTTTTTGATCCACTCTTAATGACCTAGAATTTTTCTATGGTTATTTCATTGTGGTGAGGCTTGATTGGTGTGGTAGAAACTTGATTGAAGTGTTGGATTTAATTAATTTGGTCTAATTTGTCCAATTTGGTGAAATGAAATTGAAAAATTAGGGTTTAAGACCATCTCCAAATTTGGGGATTTTCATTTATGTTGTGTATTTGGATGTGTATAAGATGCATATAAAATATTGGGTTGATTGGATTTCATCTTAATGTGTTTTGAACACAAAATGAGCAAAATGCTCAATTTGCCACCTAATGAGGCTCACGAAATTTTGGGTTATTTTTGGGGTTTTTGTTGCAATTTGAATTTTGATATGTAGGACATGTTAAATTCATCTTAGAAATATTTAGAATCATCCAAAATTTTTTTTGGCAATTTAGGACTAAAATGAACAAAATGTAAAGTTTTAGGGCAATTTGGTAATTACCAAGAAATTTGATTTCTTGTGTAATTTTTCATAATTTGATAATTGAATAATTAAATAAATAAGTTTATTTAATTGATCCAAGAAAAAAAATTTGAAATCGAAAATTTGATTTTCCACTGTTCCGATGCGTTACCGAATTTCCGCCATAAAACCCATTCAATTCTGTGCTAGTCCCGCCATTACGTCTCTGATCTTCTTAGATTTCTGCGTGTGATTGGCCCTGTTGGAACTTGCAAAGACTCTACCATATTGATGGCCGTGACATCTAATGTTCCTTGAGTGACGGATTCGTGTCATTCCCTCCCTCTTGAAAAGGATTCGACCTCGAATATGTACCTGCATAAAAAAGAGTTAAGTGAGAAACATTAAATATAGCAGACACATTATACTCACCTTGTAAATCTAGTTTGTACGCATTATCGTTGATCCGCTCCAAGACTTGAAATGGACCATCCCCTATTGGCTGAAGCTTGGATTTACATTGTTCAGGAAATCGCTCATTGCGCATGTGTACCCAAACCCAATCACCACGCTGAAATACCACACGTTTTCTTCCATTATTGGCGTGAGAAGCATATTTCTCATTCTCCTCTATATGGGCTCTCTTGCTTTCTCATGTATGTGTTTAACCAAATCAGCTTTCCTTTTGCCATCTAACCCAGCATGCTCATCAACATGTAATGGTAACAGATCTAATGGAGTTAGTGGCTGAAAACCATAAACAATTTGAAATGGTGAATAAGATGTAGAAGAATGAATGCTACGATTATATGCAAATTTAATAAAAGGCAAATAATTTCCCAAGTTTTTAAGTTCTTAGCGATAATAGTACGCAATAACTGAGTCAAAGTCCTATTAACCATGGTTTGTCCATCAGTTTGAGGGTGACAAGTAGTAGAATACAAAAGTTTACTTCCCAACTTACCCCATAAAACTTTCCAAAAGTGACTAAGGAATTTAACATCACGATCTGAAACTATACTCCGTGGAATTCCATGGAGCCGTACTACTTTTCTAAAGAACAAGTCAGCAATGTTAGTGGCATCATCAGTCTTATGACATGCTATAAAGTGTGCCATCTTACTGAACCTATCAACCATTACAAAAATGGAATCTCTACCCCATCTAGTCCTAAGTAAACCCAATATAAATTCCATTGATACATCTACCCATGGCTCGCTACGTACAGGCAATGGTGTATACAAACCATGAGGCAAAACCTTATATTTAGCCTTTTTAGAAGTTAAGCATTTATCATACAAATGCTCAATATCTCTTTTCATTTTAGGCAAATATAATGTTCACTCAATACTCTTAAGGTCCTGGCAATGCCAAAGTGCCCCATTAAACCTCCATCATGCGCTTCCCAAACTAACAATTCATGCATACTACAAACAGGAATGCATAATCTATTTTCTTTAAACAGAAACCCATCATGTTGGTAGAATTTACTAAAGGTAGACTTTTCACATGCAGCATAGATAGTACTAAAGTCAGTATCATTTTCATAAAGTTCTTTAATAAATTCAAACCCAATCATCATTGCATTCAATGAAGTAAAGCATACATTCACGATAGTGCATCAGCGACAATGTTTTCCTTACCTTGTTTGTAGCGGATTACATATGGAAATGTCTCAACAAACTCTAACCATCATGCGTGCCATTTGTTTAGCTTACCTTGACCTTTCAAATGTTTCAATGACTCGTGATCCGTATGGATCACAAACTCTCGAGGCCATAGATAATGCTACCAAGTCTCAATGGTTCTAACTAGTGTATACAACTCCTTGTCGTATGTGAGGTATCTCAAAACTGATTCGTTAAGCCTCTCACTAAAGTAGGCTATTGGCCGCTTTTCTTGCATAAGAACCGCTCCAGTGCCTAATTCTCAATCTCAAATGTCTTCTCAAAGTTGGGTAGCGCCAAAATTGGTGCACTGTACAACTTCATTTTAAGATCCTGGAATGCACGCTCCTGCTCTTCTTCCCATTTGAAGCCAACAATTTTCTTCACTACTTCAGTCACCGGTGCTGCAATACTGCTGAAGTCTCTAACAAATGTACGGTAGAAGCTTGCTAATCCATGGAAGCTTCTGACTTCGGTCACAGTTGTCGGTATAGGCCAACCATGAATTGCCTTTACCTTTTTCACATCAACTTCGATGTCATCTGCACTTACAACAAAACCAAGGAAAACCATTCTATCCATACGAAAAGTGCACTTATCAATGTTAGCATACAATTTCTCTTTCCTTAACACATCAAGAACATGCTTCAAATTTGTAACATGCTCATCTATTGTTTTACTGTAAACTAAGATGTCATCAAAATAAACTACAATAAACCTACCTATAAATGCACGCATAATATGATTCATCAATCCCATAAATGTGCTAGGTGCGTTTGTAAGATCAAATGACATAACTAACCATTCATACAAGCCATACTTGGTCTTAAATGCAGTTTTCCACCCATCTTCCTCGCCCCTGCGAATTTGATGGTATCCACTCTTTAAATCAATCTTACTAAAATTTTTAGAACCATGCAATTCATCTAACATGTCATCTAGTCTAGGAATATGGTGATGATACTTTACCGTTATATTGTTGATCGCTCGACAATCAACGCACATACACCACATCCCATCTTTCTTAGGAACTAGAAGAACTGGTACCACACAGGGACTCATACTCTCTCTGACATACCCTTTCTCCATCAACTCCCGCACTTGCCCGTGAAGTTCCTTTGTTTCCTCAAGATTGCTTCAGTAGGTTGGTCTATTGGGAATGATTGCGTTAGGTATGAAATCTATCTGGTGCTCAATATCTCTAATGGGTGGGATCCCACTAGGAATTTCCTGTAAAAGAGATGAAATGGACAAAGGAAGCAAAGAGTCAGTGTTAGCTATACAAATATGGTGATCTTCGTAGACTAGCAAAATCATGAGCTTTCTAGCCTTGTAAGCTCTCATTGTTTCACCCTCACCAATGTAGAAGCTATTTTTCACTCGCCCTTTCATTTCCCCTTTAGGTTCACTCACACACCCCTTAGGAACACTCACAGCCTTAGCCTTAATTTCCTTACCAGGTTCGGTCACACCCCCCTCACGTGTTTTCTCCAAGGCTTTGTTTGCACTCTCTTTCTCTCTATCTCTCTCAAGTTGCAACTTGACTTGATATTCATGGACTTCCTAAAAGAATGTGTCATGCATGCATGGGTATAACATCACACAAAACATCATCAGTATAAGGCCCAATGATGAAGCTCAATAATACCTGCCAAGTCACCCGTACTTCTCAATAGTCATTCAACCATTGCAACTTGTAAGGCTTGGGACGCTTCAAGCAATCTAATCCCAACCTCTCAACTAAAGTCGTACTTGCGACATTAGTACAACTACCCCCGTCAATGATCATACTACACCCATTGCCATTCACATGTCATCTAGTATGGAATATGTTCTCCCTCTGCATATCACTCTCATCCTCACCAATTTGTGCACTCAAAGCACGCTTCACAACTAAGGACAAATTATACAGTGGGTATGCAGCTCCCTCTCTGTCATAAGTATCCTCTATCCCAGGCTCATCATCCTCAACCTCAACCTCACTATGAGTAGAATGTACTATTGGGGTTTCGGGCGAAGGGCGCAACGGAAGCATGGTTCGGGCGAAATCGTAATTTAATACTTCTTCAAATTACCGAATAAATTATTCAATATCTAATATGAATAATTTATTCATATTTCACCTAAACTTATTTATTCGATATCTAATAACACATAAATACATATGAAATGTCGCGAAACTTTTACGAAAAAATATTTTTCCGTAAAATGACGCAAAACATATTTTTGACCGAACCGATAATCCGACACTTATGGAGACTGTCCAGGACAGCCCCAATAGTGTTATGGCAATTCATGGGTTGCCCGAACAGTGACAACTCACTGTTTGGACAGCCGTCACCCGGTTGGCTCAAAAGTCACCCGATAACGCCGTTTTTGGCTGTTTTCGCTTATTTCAACTCCGAAACACATTCCGGAAATTATTCCAACTCCCAAAAAACATCCATTATATTCATAAGACATCAATTTCATCATAAAATCAGAATCATTTCCAAGTCTGAAATAGAAAACGAAATTGCCCATTTTTCATGCTTTAAATCCAATTTTTCAACATTAATCAAATTAATTTCAACACCAAATCAAGTCACCATATATGAATAACCCAAGAATAATTCTAGGTGTCACAAGAGTGGTCATAACACTCTAGAATAGAAACTCATCATCAAATGATCAATTTGGATACAAATTACACTAATTTCACCTAAATCTACTTCACACATGTCTTTCACTTCCATCTCCATCATTCACAAACAAAAGCCCCAAAAATTCAGATTTGAAGGAACCCTAGAACCTTTCTAAATCATCAAGAAACAAGAAATCAAATTTCTAAGCTTAAGGTTCAAGTAGATTACCTTTAATCATTTGTTTCATATGCTTTTTCCTTGAGTTTTCCTTCAATTCTTCATGGATTTATGACACAAATTTCAAACCCATTTTCTTTGAGGTGTTCGGCCATGGCAGCAAGTTAAAGGGGGAAGAAAATAATTTTTCTTTTTATTTCCTTGTTGACCGACTTTTACAAGGTTATTTTGGTCAATTTGTGTGTTTAATTTCATTAAATTAAAAAACAAAGTAAAATAAGCTTTAAGTTTTTCAAAATCTAATTTGCACACTTAAACTTATTAAATCATGCCATGTGTTCCAATTAAATATCACCATTTATCATACTAATTATGACAAATGGATAAGATATTTAATTTTTTAATTATTTAATTATTTAACAATTAAATAACTAAATAATTAAATAACATCCATATATGTATTTTTATTTACATTAAATAACAAATACATATATTTATGGCATGTGTCAAAATCTCATTTGACAAATAATTAATATGTATATAATCGTATTATGTATCAAATACAAATACACAGTAATTACGATTGACCAAAATCTCCTAATGCATGTGTTATAGTTTAACTGTTTAAACGACTCGAATTAACTCACTTAATCCGATGAAGTATTATGAATAATCTGTATTATTATAATGCGTTGCCCAACACTTCATATTGTGAGACTCTCTAAGTTTAGGTTTATCCGTCACGAGATCCAATTTCGTGTCCATAATTCACTCACTCGTGAATTATGACGACTACAGATAATCTCGCTAAACTATGCAAGCCAAAGTCATTGCATATGTATAATCCCTCCGTCACAGGCTATCCATATTATACCTGGGATATAGATGAAAACGTCAAATCCGTTCGGTTTAATACAATCGACTTCCAATTTACAATCTCTAAATAACACTCGGAACTGGTTTCCGAAGTTATACCACGGCCATGGATTTACTAGATCGTAAACACGTGCGGATTCCTAGGCCCTGTACACAGGACTGACGGATCCTGTCTTGATACGCACTGGATATCATGAGCATCAGTCCACACCCAACGAACAGGCGGAGGTCTGATCTAAATAGATCAGTGACGTGACTGTCATCAAAGTGTGGAGGATAACTCATATATCCCACTGTGGTATCTCAAGTCGAATGACTATTATGCTCGCTCAACTCGTGAAGATTCCAATTGATGTTGGTGTACCATCTATTAGGAAATCTTCAGTGAGTCGTCAGTGTCTTATCAAATAAACACCTACATGTCTATACGAGTCTCCCGAGACTCATGGTTCATTGGGATAAACCATCGGACCAAGTAACGATATACGACATGTACTGGTCTCAGCGAATTTTACTAACCGACCCGTGTTAGTAAATCTTGACCAGGAACTTTATTTAAGGATATACATCTTATAGTGCGTTTCCCAATGTTAATTACAAACTACGTTGTAACTGCGCACTATCATAAGATCTTTGTCTAATATACACGTATCACTGAACCATATTCAGTTTCGATCTAATCGTAGATATACAATCGTAATTAGATATAATAAGTGCATAAAAGACAAGGGTGCTACCATTAAATTAGTAATATTATGGAAAATAAAATTGCTCATATTTATGAATCGGACAAAAATACGATCCGGATTGGCACTCCGAGCATCAACCCTAACATGTACCTCACCACTTTTCTTATCAATCACTAAGGTGCACCTTTTGGGGAACTGTTAAGCATAATGTCCCATCCCCAAACACTTGAAGCACTTGACATCCTTAGTCTTGGGTGTTGTACCTTCAGATTTCGGTCTAGCATTGCTTGGTTCCGCAGCCTCCTTACCATTTGCATTTGGTTCGGCCTTTGGCTTTTTAAAGCCTCCATCTCATCGATCATTAGGAACCCATTTCCCTTTCCATGCAGGAGTAGTCTGAGTATTAAATCTGGATGTATTATTTTTCTTGAGTTGCCTTTCTACATTGATAGCCATGTGAAGCATATCCTCCAAATCAACATAATGATGCAACTCCACCATGTTGGAAATCTCTCTATTCAAGCCCCATAGAAACCGTGCCATAGTAGCCTCTGTATCCTCCACTACATTTGCCCTGGTCATGGCAACCTTCATCTCAGTATAGTAATCCTCTACACTCTTGGCCCCTTGATACATAGGATGTATTTTCTGATACAACTCTCGGTAGTAATGGCTGGGTATGAATCGTTTCCTCATGAGACCTCGAAGTTCTTCCCATGTCTGAACTGGCCTTTCATAATTCCTCATTCTGTTAGTGACAACCTGATCCCACCAAATCATCGCATAATCAGTGAATTCCATGGTTGCCAGATTGATTTTCTTCTCATCAGAGTAATGATGACAGTTCAAAATCAACTCAATTTTATTCGCACACTCCAAATACTCTTCAGGATCATTTTTTCCCTGAAAGTTTGGTATCCTGAACTTGATGCAACTCAAATCACCATCAATATCACTATGTCTACCGTAACCCCTCCTATCATATTCCTCACGTCTGTCATCAAATCCTTTCTGCCTATCAAACCTCTTATCTCTTCTATCATGCTTCCGCTCTTGCCTATGATTCCTGGCCCATACCTTTCTTCCTCCTCAACAAAGTCTTCCAAATCATCAAAACCACCAGGATCATTCTCGGCCTCCTCTTCCACTACCGGTACTCGAGGTGGTGGAAATTGCCGCGGTGGCACCTTATGGTGGTACTCGTGGAATACTGCATGTCTGTATACAATCTGAAAATTCATTATTACCCTAAGTTCTAACCCTATGCGGAAATACAAACAATAAACAGGACAAGTCTTGATTACTGTAACTATGAAATCTCAACAAGCAACCACAATATCCAACAATTAATTATGCTGTAAATATAAAAACAATAATAATAAATTAAAGCAGTAAATTAAATCAATCACATAAAATCAAGACAATAATTTTGGTGACGAAGTGGAAAACTCTTGCGAGTAAAAAACCACTCCGGGTATAGGCTACCACCCGAATCCACTATATAGAGAAAAACTTACAGCGATGGTCAAGACCTATGGTGGCAACTCCACCGACTCAAGTACCTCAATACTATAAGAACTCAAGACAACTCCTCAAGCCCGCGACCCACGGTTTTCTTCAGAACCTCTGAAGTCTCTGAGTATATTGTATCACCTCTGACGCCGGAACTCCGACTACCAAACTTCCTCCTAAAGAACTCTGAAGGATTAGGAATTTTGGGTTAAGTTGTGTTGAAGGTTTGTCAAAGAGAGATTCACACCTTTAACAAAGAAGACAAGAAGATGAAAAAAGTCTTCAAGATGGAATCAAAGAAGGTTGAAAGCTTTGAGAGATTTTGGCTCAAGGGAAAAGTGTTTCAATAATGGGGAATGTGGCTACATGTTATATTTATAGGTAGGGTGAAAAAGCTAGGGTTTTCAAAGTGAAAAAGGCCAAAAATGCGTTCAGATCACAGTCGCGTTCGAACGCATACTAGAACGCTCCACGAACGTGCCCTTTCTGTGAAGACTCGTTCGAATGCCACTCGAATGCACAACGAATGTGAGCTCTCTGGAATGATCCCGTTCGAACCCATCAAGAACATGACTCAAATGTTTGCTCCCTGGAATGATCCCGTTCGAACCCAATTGAGAACGTGTCACTAACGCCACACGTTCGAACCAAATAATGAACGCAGCACTAACACCAATCGTTCGAACACTGTAACGAACTCATGTCTGATGCACAGCAGCTAAAAACCAGTCCAATTATACCAAGATCTTCATGATAGATTACAACTCAATTGAACTTGTTTTGTCACGGACACATGCCAATAAAAATGGAACTAACAATCTCCCTCTTTGGCATTCCGTGACAAAACACTACCTAATACAAAGACTACAGTAACAGACTCAAAAGAAAAATAGTCAACTGTCAACCATCAAAATAGTGACTTATTACATTAGGACTCGATCTAAAACCTAATAGAGTAGTCTTCAAATAAATGCCACCACAGCAACAAAACATGCTTACCTGAAACATCCACAGACAATAATATACCGTGAAAGAGCATTAGGATTATCAAGAAAAACATTAAGCAGGTATAAAACTCATGCATGTATAGGTAGATATCATTCTCCCACTTAATTTAAACTCCCCGTAAAATAGAGATATCAAAAGGATAATCTACAACTCCCTCCCATATATTAAGGCTCTCCCCCTTAATATATTATTCTCCCCATTTTTGTCACGAAATGACAAAGGCAAAGGAAACAGGAAAAACAACCGAAGACAAACACATGCAAGAGCATAAACAAACAGGACTTACTCGCCCTCACTAACAGGATAACTCAGTTAGTAAATAAAAATCAAATGGGAAGTAAATACTCAATGATATGCAGTGATATGAAGCATATACAAGTACACAAAGAGATAAATAAAAAAATCCTGTCAAAACTGACTGAAACAGCATTTCAAGCAGATACAATGATACCCAGTCAGTATTCAGTTGTTTATGATATGAAACAATATGCATCATTTTAAAAGTGGCTAAATACAACACTTATGCATATGACATAAACACCAAAGCATATCAAGCACTTATGTGAAAAATAAAGTGCATAACGAATCAAGGCTTAAGACCTTATTTTATGAGCTGGACACGGCCAAAGAAATCCATCTCTAAACAAACCAAGTCCACAAAATAGGTGTTCAAACCCAGCACCATTAGGACCTGAAAAATAAGCAATATTGGTTGCATGCTATATTGTTTACCCCATAAATATCATGAGCTTATATTTAACAACTCTTTCGAGTGAAAGGTTTTTGCCCTTATCTTTTGAATTTGGCCACGTTGGCTCTTTTGCACTTGAGTCCCAATTTTTTTTATTAATTTCTTTTTGCTTTTACAAGATGGGATAACAAGGTCAATGATGAGTGGTAATATATCACTATTTCCCACTCATTTAACCTAATATTTTGTATAGTTTCTTGAGTTTTGTGAATATTTTGATGTATTTTGTGTTATTTTATAGATAAATAAAGTTTCAGGACTCTCTGGAGGTGATTTGGAACCAAAACAGTGAAAATTGGAAAAAAAATGGCATTTTGGTAATTTTGGCGCATCGCGACGCGCAAGCCTTTGGCGCCGCGACGCCTAACATGCGCCGAACAGTGCTAACGTGCACCGAGTCCACAAGTCAGAATCTGAGAAATTTTGACTTTGCTAACATGCATCGTGCCACGTGTCACCATCACAACCGATCTGCTAACATGCGTCGTGCCACATGTCATCATCCTACGGTGCCGACAGTCGCCACCGCCATGTGTCGCCACATGTCACTTTACCTGTCAGCCACGTCATTATCCAATCACCGGTTGACAGAGTCAAAATGCCACGTCATCGCCACGTCATCATCAACCAATCACATCGTGCCATGTGTCATCATTCTATGGTGCCGACAGTCACAATCGCCACGTCAGCACCACATCAGTTCAATTATTGACTCACTTATCCGCAATTGACACGTGGCGATAAGAATCTGAAATCAGCCAATCAGAAGCTGCCATGTGTCACAATAATTGAGCTCCAACCACCTTGCCACGTGTCACCTTATCACCTTATCCAGAATATGAAGCCGACGAACCAGAAGCTGCCACGTCGACAAAATACGCGTCGCGACGTGAGCTGGGCGTCGCGACGCCGGACCCCTACTGACGCCTATAAATAGAGCTCGAAATTCCAGTTTCAGATGTACCTTCCTCTCTCATTTCTCTGATGTAAATAGAGAGTTTTATATCTAGTTTCTTTTAAATTTTAGTTTTTTAATTAATTTTAATTACGTTCTGTAATAATAGTAATTTACTTTCTTTACTTTTTATAGTTTTTACAATTCACCATGAGGAGGTAACTTCCCCCTGCTAGGGTGAAAGATAATTCTTTTACAATTGCTATTTAGATTAATCTCCCTTAAATATAATATATTCACTATTTAAAATTTGACTTAAAAAGGATACCGATATATTGGTCGGTTGGTAATTCATTTTAATCTGGTTTAAGCCTGACTAATCAATGATACCACCAGATTGGTCGGTTGGTAATTAAATTTTCTTACCGCCTATATGGCAGGTTTATTTTGGTTCCGCCTTTATGGCTGGTTGGACTAAATTTGACTTAATCAGGTTACCGCCTATATGGACGGTTGGTAAAATAATCACAAGTTAATATATTATATCAATGGAGATATCTAAATAGTAAACAGTAAAAGTTGATCATTTTACCTTAGCATTTTATTTTATTGTAATTTACTTTTCAGCTTTTACTTTACCGCAATTACTTTTCAGCATTTTTACTTTATGTCTTTTATTTTAAGTTTTTACTAGCCCTAGTTATGTGTCGTAACTAAGTTAGTTATCTGGGATTGTGATGAATTCTAATATCACCGGTTTATAAGGGGTTTTTTATAGTTTGGGTAATTTAAAGGTTTACTTATTAAGTCTTAAGCTTAATGCTTCTTGTTGTCTGATCACCAATAAGATTGATGTGGTAAATCTAAAATAAACTTGACAAAAGAATTTTAGGTTTCAGCCTTAGACTTAATAGCCCACGATCTTCCTTGAGACATATACCTGTCGAGCGGGGGTAGCCATAATTGGAACTTAAACTTAATGAATCTAGATAATTTGGTTGACATAGACATATGATTCAATTGGGTTAAACTGGGTATTTTCGTCTGACCATCGACAGAGGCTTTTGCATAATTTAGTGTTCCAGGTTAGTAAACTGATTCATTACACAAACATGAAATAACCTGTCACACCCCCCCCCTAGAGCGGGCCCTACCCTAGAAAGAGGTCCGCGATCAACTTCAGCTCGAGCACTCTATATGCCAAATCAATCATTCTAAAACACACAAATATATATCACAAATGACAAACTCATAAAGTATACTCAATCTTTATGGTTTACAACACAAGACTAAAAAAAATACAAATGACGACTCAAATGTCTGGACCAACCAGAAAATACGACTGTGGCACGTGGATCCTAATCTGGTACTGCTCCTGCTATTCACGTGGACTACCTGAAATGTTTGGGGGAAGAGGGGAATGAGCTTAAAAAGCTCAGCAGTAAACACTCATTCTCTCAACATGACCTCACCAACAAAATAAGATTATATATATAATATAATATATATAAATAATATATGAAAATAGCATATATTATAATATCATCTCACACAATCATCCCACACAATACAAACATCCATCAAACATGGTTGCTAATCCGGGTTTAGTATAACAGATGATTGAAACCAATGGGAGAGTACCTCATCACAACTCCCAAGGTTTCCAACCATATCAACTCGCAAAATGTGAGTGAAATATAACCAAAGGGGGAGTCCCCGTATACCCCCAAATCAAATAAAAACAATGGGAGAGTGTAGGACACAGGACCTGGGCGACGCCGTTCCTAGGCTCGCGGCCTAGTTGGGAAGTATTAAATAACATGGAGTCGCCACCCGGTGTGAACCGGGACAAAGATTTAAGCCGCACTCACCCCTCGCAAGGGAAGACCTCAAACCGTTGGGTTCGGAATGGTCCCTTACTCATGTCACTTGTAATGAAAGGATTTATGTGATAATTTAATCAAGCTTAAGTAACACTTATTTCCAAGAGTATCATGCTTATAAATTCTCATATGCAAAATAAAACTTATGTGCACATTTTCACATATATCTCACATTTAAAATTGCATGCTTAACATATATCAAGATAGCAACGAACATACAACTTTATTTACATATCACATTCAGGAAAAACACAAGCACACATATTAACCATACAAGCACACATATTAACCATACAAGCACACATGTGGGCACTTTTCCAAGCGGCACGTGGAATTGTGGCCCAAGTACAAACCGCACTACCGTCCATTCGGAATCGACTACGGAATTTACGTCTGGGTTTCCATCCGATATACCACAAGGAATAATACTCAAATGTTATCATGACATAGGCATATGAATCAACATATTTGCATAAGAAAAATCAACCAAGAGGCAATTATGCATGAATATAATAAGACAGACTCAGCTCAGTGTGTGCGCGTTCGTGTAGCGTTCGTAAACGCATTCGAACGGAAATGAAACAGAATGCTCACGTTCGAGTAGCGTTCGTAAACGCGTTCGAACGGAAATGAAACAGAATGCTCACGTTCGAGTAGCATTCGTAAACGCGTTCGAACGGAAATGAAACAGAATGCTCACGTTCGAGTAGCGTTCGTAAACGCGTTCGAACGGAAATGAAACAGAATGCTCACATTCATATGGCGTTTGATAACGCGTTCGAACGGAAATGAAACTGATGCATGATAAGACAAAATGTATGCGCGTTCGAGTTGCGTTCGTAAACGCGTTCGAACGGAAACGGACCTGATGCATGAAATGGGATGCAATACACAAAATAAAGGGGCGCGGCGAAGTACTGCCGTAAAGGTGGCCTTTTGGGGCTCTTGATCTCTCAAAGAGAGGACCTTTAGACCAACGTACTAGGCCCATGCTCGTCACATCACACATACAAAGAATAAAACCAATCATATCAACCAAATATGCCCGATTGAACACATCTTACGTCCAATCTGAACACACGTCAACCGGCGCGGCAAAGCATCGTGGTAACGGGTTTTAACCCCTCCCCATAAGGGATCTTTTATTCCACTTACTAAACCCATGCGCTTGATTGAACCATGCATAAAAGATAAACTCAATAATATCAAACTAAGTATGTCCGATTGAACGTATCTCGCATCCAACCGAACACACATCAACCGGCGCGGCGAAGTAGTGTCACAAAGGTGGCCTTTCGGCTCTTGTCTCCCAAATGGAGGACCTTTGGACTAACTCACTAAGCCCATGCGCTTGATTGAATCATGCATAAATAAACAACATCTTGAATTCAAATAAAGAAAACTAAATAAACAAAGTCAACACAACGAAAGAGAGATGGTGCCATTTACTCAAGCGGTACGTGGAGTTGTGGCCCGAGTACAGATCATATTACCGTCCGTTCGGAATCGGCTATGAAATTTATGTCCGGGTTTCCATCCGATATACCGCGAGAGTTGACACATCTCTCATTCATCCAATACCCACAACATATTACATCTCATAATTCATGCATATTTATCTACTCAACACGCATATCAACATTACAATCATACAAGTAATGCTTAAAATAATGCGGAAAAGGAAAACAAGTGTGAAAGATACCCTCAGGTCTAACTTTTAAGTTGTCTCTCGGACTCGCGTTCCACGAATATCGAAAAATGGGGTAAGCTCCGCAACTTATCTGGTTCACTGGTTCAGCGTCCTAGCTCACTGCTTTGCTGTTTGCTTGCGATTCGAACTCCCTTCTGCTCCTATTCGGCCTCGGTCTTGCTGCTCACTGCACGATCCACCTGTTTTAACGTTTTCAATGAAATATTCCAAGTTTATGTAGGTTCTTAGTGCAATTATGTGATTATTAAGATTATCTATGTAGTTTTTTATGTTACTATTTTTTGGGATTTTGGGGACTGTTTTGGGAGGATTTTCACAGCTGCTCTAAGGTGATTTGGGTTGCTATCTTAAGGTGGTTTAGAGGCTACTTGGGCGTGTTTTAGAGGGGTGCAGGGGCTGGTTTCAGTGGCTTTAGGAAGGTTTGTTATTTTCGGCTATGGAGGGAGGAGAAGGAGAGAAATTCTTGTTGTTTCTTGCTTACAATAGGTGTCAATGGGAAGGCTTCTTTTTTTTTTGTATATGCGTGAACTAGCCGAGCAAGATGCTTGGTGAAGGGTGGTTTATATAGAGAAGGGTTAGGGTTGACAAGGGAAGGGATTTTTGTGCATTTAATTAGGATATGATTTAGTTTTAAACAAGGAAATCAAAGGATTGAGGGGGGACACAATATTTTAATTTAGGAAGTTGTAATATTTAATTTGTGTTGGTTTAGGAGTACAAATATTTTATATTGGTAAGTATCTTATTAGATTAGGAAGTCAAATATATGATTGGCTTTAATTGGTTAGGATTGATTTTAATTGGTATGATTATTTTTGATTTAGTATGTGATTTGTTTAATTTAGGCATGATTTTAGTTTAAGTTGGTAATTGTTTTATTTTAATTGGTAAATGGTTTAAATATTTTATTTTAATGTTTAATATTTAATTTAATATTTATTTAATTTGGGATGTGTTTTATGGGCTTTGGGGAGCTAAATGGGCTGGATGTGAGGCTAGCAGCAAAACCAGAATTACCGACACCGTTCGAACCGCCCTCGAACGCGACACGAACACCCGCAATCTGTTTCCCGTTCGAACGAAGTAACGAACGCAGCACTAACGAAGACAGTGAGCTTGTTTACTCTGAATTCCCCTTCCGATATCCGTTTCCCGCGGCTTCCGTGACTCAAAAGGTAGTTGTCTCCAAATAAGACTCCTCATCGGGTTTCACATGCGAAAATGCAATGCCTACAGTCGCCCCCACTTTGATGGGGCTTGTGCAGTGTGTGACAGTGACAGTCCTATCAAAGTCTATGCAATGCATTTTACTTACCTGGCTAGCTAGCTGTCCTGAGCTGAGCTGATACTGCAGTGGACCTCGATCCTGAGACGCATCTCGATGCTGCTGTGATGATGTGGGCCTCGACCCTGGGATGTATCCCAATACCTGCAACCGACAACGGGGCCTCGACCCTGGGACGCATCCCAATACCGCTGAACAAAAAGTGGGCCTCGACCCTGGACGCATCCCGAAAATGATGGTGCAGTGGACCTCGATCCTGGGACGCATCCCAATAGCTGCAACCGACAGCGGGGGCCTCGACCCTGGGACGCATCCCAATACCGCTGACAAAATATGGGCCTCGACCCTGGGACGCATCCCGAAAATGATGATGTGAGCTTCGCTCCTCAGCCGATATGGGCTTCGCCCCCAAGTTGACATGATGTGATGTGGAGCCTCGCTCCCCAGCCGATATGGGCCTCGCCCCCAAGCTGGTACAATGTGGAACCTCGCTCCTCAGCCGATATGGGCTTCGCCCCCACGCTGATATGATGTGATGTGGACTTCGCCCTCCGATACCCATACCCGGAACTTAACTTCATTGGGACTTCAATCTTCAGATTACTGCCCATATCAAACACTGTGCTTTTACTATCTCTGATTGGCTTACTGCTCGCTCTTTTCCGTCTTCAACACCTGTTTACACAAAACAGAACAAACACAAAAATATGCAATATAGGTTACGTGTATGCATGTATGCAGGAGTTTTCTTATT
>SKCR01026981.1:0-19163 GCA_019454045.1 Zanthoxylum bungeanum | reverse complement strand
GTGTATCAAGAGTTGACTCCTTACTCCGCCGCTTTTTCTGGATTGAATTTTTAACTTCGTGATTTTGTCAAACTTATTATGTGATAATCCCGCTTTCACTGGTTTGCTTTGCCTAAAATACTCCGTCTATATTTTCCATGCAAAAATAACACATAATATTAAAAATTCAACAACATATATACATAAAATATGAAAACAAAAATTACAACAAATTGCATGGGTTGCCTCTCTATTTGCGCTAAATTTTTCTTCTTCAGCTAGACGTTTCTGAAGTCCATCTGTCAATGAGGCTTCAGCGTGGTTTTGGATGTCCGATTAAAGATAATCCCGTGAGCGTTATTTTTGAAGGTTTTCTTCCAATGGTAAAGTGGCAAAATGAATTTTGTCTCATTCAGTGCTCGTGCCACCTTTTTAATCTTTGTCGCTCCAGTGGATCCTGAAAAGAAAGAAAGAAAATCAGGAGGTCTCGTATGGTGCTTGACTTTGAATGGGAGTTCCATTATGTCAAGCTTTTGGGCGATATCTTTGATTTGTACTCCCCAAAACAGTGATGTTTCTCTTGAATGTATGAGATCTTCAATATGATCAATCATTTGCTCCTCCATTTGTGCATCTTCCTCCATTTTTTCTTCACATATATTTCAGAATTTCCACGTTCAGCTCTTCATCTGTCATCTGTGAAATGCATGCTCCATAAGTGTCAACATATGGATGTAAAGATGTGTCTGATTTTAGGTCTTCATCCTCTGTGGTTGAAATGACTGGCTCAGGTAGCTCTTCTTCAAACATCAGTACAATGCATGCTCCAAGATCTTCATTATGAGGATACAGAGTTTCATCCTCATTTATAGTTAGTACAAACAACTCTGGTTCTTGTTCTTCATCAGAGTCCGAATAATAAAAATCAAATTGAAACTTTGTTGGTTCAGGCTCATGAACTAATACCTCAGATTGTTGATACTGCTCAGCCTCTTCCTCTGTTAAGATGTCATCGTGATATCTTTGGTACTCGGAGGCTTAATCGGTTTCATCTGCTCATTGAGATATGTAATTTAAGTTTTCTGTTAATTGTCTAATTTGATCTGTCATTCTCTGTATGGATTCCGCTTGACTCTGAAATTGTACATCAAATTGATCTTCATGTTCCCCGAGCCAATCTCTGAGCATGTGAATAAACTAATCTTCCTCTGATGGTTCTGGTTCTTGATGAAGATCGTAGGTGGATGGTGGATAAGATGGAAAATGTGGTTCAGTAAAAAATACTGATTCTTCATACTTTGAATGATTCTGATAGTTCTACCACCCTGAAAGGTATATACATTGATCGCTCGGGTGGTTACCGTCACATATTTCATATCTCCCCATTGCGTTCTGTTGAGCAAATGTAGTATTTCTTGGTTCTGACATCCAGTGATAATTGTTGGGCTGGACAACAGGCCTCAGAAAATCGGACTGTTGCTCCCTGATTTGGGGTGTATCTTCTTCTAATAAAGCTCGTAATCTTTCAATCGCCCAATAATGTTCCAATTTTCAACCACCTGAAAACAAAAGGAAGAAATAAAAATTACAGATAAAAATAAAGAAAATTAGATAGCTTCAAAATTAATAACCCAAGAAAAATAAGTCCCCGGCAACAGTGCCAAAACCTTGATCGGCGTGATAACACACGTATAACGCAAGCACACATATCGCTCAAGTAGTATAAAAATATCGATCCCACGAGGACTTAATTTCTATTGTTGTTATTAATTATTGATGCTAAATGTTTACAAGTATCTAATTAAAGGGAGAAGAGAATGATTGCTTTTGGTTGGTTGAATGTGGATTTGCGAAATAAATAAATAACTAAAAACACAAAAGAAAATACTAAGGAAAATAAACAAAAGACACAAACATCTAGGGTTATGACTCCACACAATATTATTCTAATGATGAATTGATTTTCTTATACATGTGAAATAAATTAGTCTGTTAACCTGGAACACGAAGATATGCAAACGCCTCTGTCGATGGTCAGATGCACATGTATATATCTATCCTATAAGGAAATATATTAAGGGTTATCTATCCTTAAGGGAGATCGTGAACTATTGAATCTAAGGATGAAACCTAAAATCTCTTTTTCAAGTTCATTTTAAGTTTACTACATCAATCTTATTGGTGATCAGGCAAGAAGAAGCATTAATCTTAAGATCCAATAAACAACTAAAGTATTACCATAATATAATTAAATCAATTATTAAGCATGTTAATATTGTGTTTCATCACTTTCCCCAAAATAAAATGATGGGGTTAATGGATCCACATTTAACATTTCAAACCTAAGAATCTCACTTATTATAATATATAAATTACTATTAGTTCTACTTGCTCAGGAATTAATAATGTCAAACATATAAAACCAGCCATGCAGGCGGTAGTCTAATTTAGTCCAATTACACCAGCCATATAGGCGGTAATCATCTGTCACATAAATACCAGCCATATAGACGGTAAAGTAATTTATATTTAAATCGACCATATGGGCGGTATCATAGTTTGTCATTAATTAGTCCGGTTATATTATAATTCGTATATTATAATTAAGTGAGATTGACCTAGTTAATCGTATTAAATGTTTCACCCTTCCCCCAGCGAAATTTAACTACAAAACATAAAAGAAAATAAAAATACTAAAACTGTTATTACTAAAAATAAAAATACATAATTAAAATACTGAAAATAAATACAAACAAGATGCAATCCCTAAATTCCTTATAGAAACCTAAGGAAAACATGCAAATCAAAAAATGAAATCGGATTGAATTAATTGGAAATTTTCCCTCGGCTAGTCGCGATGCGCAAGGGTCTGTGCGTCGCGACGCCTGATGTGGTAACATGGCAGACACAGTTTGCACAGTTGTCTGATGACGTGGCACGCGTAATCTGTCGGCCCAATAGAATGCTGACATGTGGCACGCGGTTTATTCGGTCCAATGAAATGTTGACACGTGGCGAAAGGTGATTCGCGGATGGTGATGTGGTTGACATGTGGCAGGTTGACTCGGCATGAGGCTGATGTGGCTGACACGTGTCGGACACGTGGTAGACATGTGGATGACACGTGGTAGACACATGGCACGCGGTTGATGCGGTCCAATCGGATGATGACATGTGGCACACTTAGTGTCAGCAGTATATGATGGCGCACATGTCCGGCGCACGTTAGCAGATTTGCTGTGATGTTGACACGTGGCAGGCATATGTGAGAAAGTGCGCAAGATAGTATACTTCTCTGATTTTGACACGTGTCCGGCGCAATTTAGCAGTATCCGGCGCATGTTAGCGGTCGCGACGCCAAAATAACTATTTTGCCCTTTTTGTCCATTTTTCACTGTTTTGACTATGATTTGATTCCATTGCTTCCCAAAACTTTATTTATCTACAAAACAACACAAAACATTCATTAAACCCGAGAAACTAAACAAAATATTAGGTCAAAGGAGCGGTAAAATGTGATATATTTTCCGTTCATCAAACACGAAAATATGCAAATGCCTCTGTCGATGGTCAGATGCAAACAACCAAAGTAACCCAATTAATCATATGTCTATGTTAACTAAGAAACTCTAAATTCATTAAGATTAAGTTCCAATTATGGCTACCCACGTCCGACAGGTATATGTCTATCCTGTAAGTATATATATTAAGGTTATATTTCCTTAAGGGAGATCGTGAGCTATTGAATCTAAGGATGAAACCTAAAATCTCTTCGTCAAGTTCATTTTAAATTTACCAAATCAATCTTATTAGTGGCCAATTAATAAGAAGCATTAAGATTATGACTCAATAAATAAACCAATATATTACACATGACATAAAATAATCAACTTATAAACCTGTGATATTTGAATTCATCACAACCCTAGGTAAGATATTTAGTTACAACACATATATAGGATTATTAAAGACATAAATAAAGAAAACATTATGCAACTAATTGGAAATTAAAAAGGTAAAATTAACAATAAAATAAAATATTGGGGTTAGAGGATCCACTTATATTACTTCTAATTTAGAAATCTCCCTTATTATAATATATAAATCTGCATTATATTACCAACCGACCATATATGCGGTATCCTGATTAAGTCAGATTTTTAATTAATTCCAACATACCATAAAGGCGGTATCCAATTAAGTCAGATTAAAATTAATTTAATTAAGTCCAACCGATCATAAAGGCGGTATCCTATTAAGTCAGGTTTTAAGATAATTTATATATTATAACTAAGAGAGATTAATCTAAATTATAATAATAAAAGCTTCACCTTTCACCCCAGCAGAAATAAGTTACCTACTAATACTTTAAAGTAAAACAAAGAAAGATTTATTGCTTAAAATAAAAATTAAATACAAGAAAGCTGAAAATAAACAAACAAGATACTATCTTCTTAGTATTTTTAAGGAAATTCCCAGAAGAAAATATGAAGAATTCAAATAAAATCAACTTCTATTGATAGGTAAAATTCAGCCTTGTGCGTCGCGACGCGCGTTGATTTCTGACACGTGTACACGGCTTTTCCGAGATGTTGACACGTGGCACGCGACTGTCGGCAAACTCAATTATTGGCTTGGCATCGCGATACGTGAAGGCTTGGCGTCACGACGCTGATGTCATGCTGACGCAAGGAATGACACGTGTCGGCAGACTGAATTATTATGCTGACATCATGATGACGTGTCATCAGGCTGAATTATTGGATGAGATGATAATGCATGTGCTGATGTGGCGATGACTTGGCAATGACGAGTGTCGGCAGCATAGTAACTGAGTCGCGTCCTGACGCAGAAGGTGTGCACGTCGCGACGCAAATTTCCATTTTTGCCATTTTTGTCCGTTTTTCACCGTTTTAGCCCCAAGTTGATTCCATTGAGTTCCAAAATCTTATTTATCTATAAAATAACACAAAACACATCAAAATATTCTTATTTATCTACAAAATAACACAAAACACATCAAAATATTCTTATTTGTCTACAAAATAACACAAAACACATCAAAATATTCATAAAACTCGATAAACTATACAAAATATTAAGTAAAAGGGCAGTAAATATTGATATATTTTCCGCTTATCACACCCTCAAACCTAACATTTTACTAGTCCTTGAGCAAAACAATAAAATACAATAAGCAACTTTAAAATAAAATTAAACTAAGCCACTTTCGTAGGGATCACGGTTGCATTTAGCGTATGCAACAAGCCTTTAAACCCCTAGTGTCCTTAGTGGACGAGTTATAGTCTCGTGAAGGCTTACAGCGACGATACCTACAAACGTCAATCAAATGTACAATCAAACACACAAAACAATTTAGTGACTAAACAAGTGAAATTCTTATCTAATTTAATAGTTGTTTTCTTTCTTTCTAAATTACCAAATAAGTAAATTCTCCGATTATTTTTACCATTCTCCATAAACACAATCAACAAGGTATTAATAAATTCATTGTACCCACAATATTCATGAGTGTAGTTGAAAAGAGAGTAATATTTTTTCCTAAATTTATATCAGAATTCACTCATTTTTGGCAATGAATTTTTTTTTTAATAACATCTTCAATCCTTGTAGCGAGCTTTGAGCCAGTGACTCCCAAACCAGTTGGCTTTAGGGCACTAGGTGTTAAGACACCCCTACAGACTTAATTACTCAGATCTCAGATGTTTAAAGGTTATACCGTTTGATGCAAACAATCACTGCTTACTGAGGTAAGATGTCCGGTTACTAAGTATAAACTTTATTATTATTAACTCATGCTTTTACCGTTTGACGTGAACAGTCTCTGCTAACTGAGGCAAGACTCCCGGTTACTAAGTAAAAGCATGGTTAATTATTTATATACAATTTTTTTATTCCATCACTTTCATATGCTTCCTCCAATAAACTAGAG
The DNA here is from genome assembly GCA_019454045.1 of Zanthoxylum bungeanum. Taxonomy (NCBI): domain Eukaryota; kingdom Viridiplantae; phylum Streptophyta; class Magnoliopsida; order Sapindales; family Rutaceae; genus Zanthoxylum; species Zanthoxylum bungeanum. The sequence goes on along the minus strand of SKCR01026981.1, from coordinate 13,231 downwards.
CATTGAATATCACAAACTTTTCACTTACTATTCATGTTTGTATGTTACCATGCAAGTTGATAATACCTGTCAAATGAGCATATGAAGATGTAATTTAGTCAGTTTTATGGAGAATTCACAAATTTAAATAATTTGAAAAGAAATAAATAAAAATTAACTTGTTACGAAATAGGTGTAGGACACAGAAATGGGCGATGCTGTTCCAGGCTCGTGGCCCGGTCGGGAGTATGGATTAGCCCGTGGGGGACTAAACCAGAGAATAAAATGGAGTCGCCACCCAGTGTGAACCGGGAAAATGATTTAAGGCCGCACTCACCCCTCACAAGGGAAGACCTCAAACCGTTGGGTTCAGAATGGTCCTTTACTTATGCCACTTGTAATGAACGGATTTGTGCAATAACTTAACCGAATCTACGCAACATATATGTCCAAGAATGACCTAAAATCTAGTTCGCATTCATAAAGATAAATCTTATGTCTAAGTTTGCGTACTTTAAAAGTAAGTCATCATAACGGCAAACATACGATATCACACAATGGGCATGTTGAATTATCAAATATAAAGAATAAATAACATCCTAAACATAAACGTAAATTAAATTCCTATTGTGATAGAAAATAACTATAACATGCATAAAGAAACAATGTAATAATGGCTAAATCATGCTTAAGGAATAAATAACATACTAGCAACCTAATCATGCTCGAATACAAGGTTGGATGAAACGAAATATTTGTGTCTCTCAAGTGGTACGTGGCATTGTATCCCGAGTGCAAACCGCAATACCGTCCATTCGGATTCGGCTACGGAATTTACGTCCGGGTTTCCATCCGATATACCGCAAGAGAGAACACATATTCCGTTCATCCGGAATTCACATCATGCACCAATCAACAATACTCATGCGAAGTAAAATAAGATAATAAATAAAAATAAAAAGAGAATAAATAAAAAGGGTGACATCAGGTCTAACCTTTTAAGTCGCTTTTAGGGAGTCCATTTCACGGTGTCGGAAGGGTTATCGTTTCCGCTGTTATTATTGGTTCACTGTTTCTGTTGTTTCCACTGGTTCACTATTTTTACTATTTCCACCAGTTCACTATTTTTGCTGTTTTGTCTGTTTTCACTCACTATTTCTGCTCACTGTTTTCTCTATTTTTTACTGCATTTTTCAGTCTATTTTTGGGCCGATTTTGGCATGATTTTGGGTTGTTCTAAGGGACTATTTTGGGGGCAGTTTTGTTCACTTTTTTGTTGCTTTGGGATCGGTTATTGAGAGGCAGTTTTGGTGGCTTCTTTGGGCTCTGTTTGGGTCGGTTATTTGTCGTTGTTTTATGAGTGGAGGACTGCATTCAAGTGTGGTTCACGTGGGGGCTTGGTTTTATTATTGTTTTTGTCGGTGAAGGTGATGAGAGAGGTTGGTTATGGGTTCATTTGATCGGTGAGAAGAACAAAATGCAGTATTTGATAGCTGATGTCATAGTTTAGTTCGTGGGCTGTGCGAGCTGAATGGTTTGTGTGAGTTTGATGCCGTGAATGGTTTGCCGAGAGAAGAGAGGTGCATGAGAGGATGAGAGGTGCATGAGAGGATTCAATGGAGCCTTAGGTGTTGGTTGCCGAGAGGGGCATGAGACGTGTGTCCTTAGTGTGAGGTTGGTTGGCTGCAGTGTGCTGGTCGGTGGGTACGTGAGCTGCTATTGGCATATTTGGGTTTGTTGTTTGACGATCAGAGGCTACATGTGGGGTTAGGGTTCGTTGCTCATGAAGGTAGTTAGGACGTGATGAAGGGGCTGCTTCGTGTATGGCTTATTTGGCGTGGTGAAGGGGCTGCTTCATGTGGGTTATTTGGCGTGGTGAAGGGGGCTGCTGTGAAGGGTTTCTTTTATTGGTTTGTTACAGTTCGGTGGGGCAGTTTGTGGGGTTTGTTTTGTGATTATTGCTGTGTATAAGCTTGGTCGGTGGTCAATAGTTCATGTGGCTATTTGTATCGATAGTTTAGTTTTGGGGAAGGGGCTGCTGGGTGTATGAGAGAGGCGAATGAGAGAAGAAGATTAAGGTTTACTTCGTGAGTGTCATTAGAGTGAGTCTTGCCGAGAGATCTAGGGTTTTCAGTCGGTGGTATGAGGTAGGGCTAGGATTTTTGTGTTACTTGAATGAGAGAAGAGAGAGGAGGATGCGTGTGGTCTGGAGGGATATGTGGCAGTGTATGGGCGTGAAGGAAGGGCTGATGGATGAAGGCTAATGGCGTGAGGTGAGTGTTGGAGGAGGCAGTAGGTGTTTTATGAGAACTGTGTTTAGGGTTTTTCTTGTGAGAGAGAGGTGTTTACTGGGCTGTTTTGTCACGGCAATGGGGCTGTAGGGAAGTAGTTTTTAGGCGTGAATGCTTCTTGGTATTTTTTTGTGTGAATGAGTTAGCTAGCCTTGTGGCTTTGGTTAGGGTTTCTTTTTATAGGGGAGTGGAGGTGAAGGTGGTGTTATGGGTTATGCATGGGTGGTTATGGGTGTTTGCATGGGTAGTTATGGGTGTTGCATGTGTTTGTGTTTGTTTGTGACTTGTTGTTTACGTGGGAGAGGGTTAAATGCATGAAGGGTGCATGGGCTTATTTGAGAAGATGGGTTTGTTGATTTGTTGGTTAGTGTTTGGTCTTTGTTTATTTGTGTTTGGTTTTTTTGTTGTTTAGTATTTGTTTGTTTTGTTTGTGAAGGAATTGGTGGCTTTGTTGAGTGGTTGTTTCACGTGGGGATTATGGGTGTAGGAATTGGTTTTTTGTTTGTTTGTGATTGGTGTGGTTCTCTTTGTTTGTTGGTTTGTGCTTGGTTTGTTCATTATTGTTTGGGCGTGAGGCATGAGGTGTATGGAGGGTGCATGGGTTATTTTCATTGCTTTGTGTTTGTTATTTGTGTGTGATTTGTGGGGATGCTTATTATTATTTTGGACGTGAGTTTTTGGTGAGGTGCATGAGTGGTTTTATCATTTTGGTTTGTGTTTTGTTTTGTTGGATTGTATTTGGTTAGGGTTTGGGCTGGGGATGTGTTTTAAAACAGAGGTCCAACAAGTGAACCCGAAGTTAAATGAGCGAATTAAATCCACCAAAATGTCAATTCTTGACCCTTCCATTCCAACGTCCGTTTCCCACGACTTCCGCGACTTAAAAAGGTAGTGCCTCTGTACGAGGCTCATCATCGGGACTTACATGTAAAAATGCAGTGCCTACAGTCGCCCCCACTTTGATGGGACTTTTGCAGTGTGTGAAAATGACAATCCTTTCAAAGTTTATGCAATGCACTTTTACTTACCTGGCTCGCCAGCTGCCGCTTGACTTGCCTGCTGCTTCGAATTGAGTGGATGAGAGGTGGTCCATTTTCGAACCGCCGAGTGGGTCTTGTTCCCGAATTGAATTGAGTTGTGTTGTCGGTCTTGTTCCCGAAATGAACTGAGTTGAGGGTCTTGTTCCCTGATTGAGTTGCGGGTCTTATTCCCAATTTGAGCTGTGTGTCTTCTTCCCTGAATTGTGGGTTTTGTTCCCCTGGGTCTTATTCCCGATTTAAGTTGAGGGTCTTGTTCCCTGAGTTGTGGGTCTTGTTCCCTGAATTGTGTTGAGTTGAGGGTCTTTTTCCCTGATTGAGTTGAGGGTCTTGTTCCTGTGGGTCTTGTTTCCTGAATTGTGGGTCTTGTTCCCGAAATTATGGGTCTTGTTCCCAAAACTGATACTGATGATGTGATGGTTCATTCCAACATATTGTACCGCCTCTCACGAGATAGTCCTGATAGCTAAACATATTTTTGTCCTCAACGGATGCTTCGCGTCGAAACCAGAGAACCTTCAAAGTACTTGATGTAACTCAGATTCGAACGTTTGAATGAATGATCTGAACCAGACTCAAAGTGTGTGTGTGCCAAGGCTCTTTCGCAGCTTAATCCTTAAGTAAGCTAACTCGATGATTTCGTCTCGGAGAATTGTATTAGTGGGTCTAACCAACCTAGACGTCTTGATCATACTCTGTGATTACTTCCGCGTACTCAACATGATATGGTTTTCTCTTTTTCTTTTGTTTTTTTTTTTCTTTTTTTTTCTTTCTTTCTCTTTTTTCGACACACCTACCCTTTAAGGTAGCATTTCTCCTCATGGTGGTCCTAATACTCGCCCATGGGTAGCTTCACGCTTATCGATTATAGGTGGTGTATTATTATTATTATTATTATTATTATTATTTCATTACATAGACGTTTTCTTTATTTCCAACCATATCATACATCGTAGCATCGGTAAACCAGAGTGGACATCCAGGCAAACAGTCATTCACTGATCCATCATCTCTTCAACTAGTCATCCTGCCAACCACTCAGGCTTCTACTACCGAGGTCCCGTAATCAAGTGCTCGGGAGTCTAGCTGAGATCAATCCATTCAGAATACTGGACGAGAGCACGTCTCGCACTTATCGTTTTTAAGGTTTCTCCCTGCAGCAAACAATGTCATCACCGGACATATGCTTAACCATCAAAGACTTCTCTCTCTTTTTTCATCTTTTTTTTTTCACTCACTCCACGAAATCCTTCCTTTCCACTGCGATAATGTGAGCTTCGCCCCCTGAAATCCATTCCCGGAACTCATACTGATATGGGCCTTAACCCTGGGATTCCTCCCCGAAACTGGTTCATTCCTGAAACTGATACTGATTCATTCTTGAAACTGATACTGATTCATTCCTGAAACTGTACTATTGCTGTTTCTGATTGGCTTGTCTTTGCTGCTTTCTCTTTTTCCTCGTTGAAACTTGTGAATACAAAACAAACATAATAAAGATGTGTGCATGTGTACGTATACATGTGTGGAGGTGCTCTCTGTTCTTGATGGGTTAGACCCTCATTGTGCTCCTTGGCGCCATGTGCCTACGCATGTCTCTGATCTCCCCCTGGGTCTGCTTATAGTTTCCTCCTGCTGGTTATTCTCTTTTGTTTGAAACCTGCAAACACAGAACAAACACAAGAATTGCAAGTACATTACGTGTATGCATGCATGCATGGATGTGTTTCCTATCCCGCTGGGCTAGGTCTTCTGCCAGGTCTTACGAAGGTCGCTTGGTCTTATTCTTCTCAAGCAAAATATTACTTCATTGACTTGGTGAACTTGTTCCCTTCTAAATCTGACAGTCTTACTGCCCCATTTCCCATTACTGAATGGCTATCTTGTTTTTTCTGCTTGCTTCTGTCGGGAATTCCCCGTGTTTAGAGCGTCACTGAATATCATGGTACCAGGGTTGAATGCTTTTGTCAAATATACTCATGTCGTGCAGGTTGAAAGGAATGGACTCAGGCAAGTAGGCGAAATGAATGTCTTTATTATTATTCAGGAAAAGGTTCGAACAAGTAGATAAAGTCAATGTCTTTATTAAAAATGCAGGAAATAAACCAGAAAGAACAGTTTCATTGTTCGCAGCATTGTCTTCTTCCTCGGCCTATGGTTCTCCACTGCTGTCATCCCCTATCCTCATGAAAGAAACTTGGTGGTTGAGAGTTTGGAAGATAAAGCTTTCAGACAGGCCGGAGTTGATCATGTAGGTGGGTGGGGGAACAGAGTGATAATTTGGTAGAGGATTTATGTGTGTGTTGGGTTGTTCTTTTTCTGGGTTGGGTATTTTATGAGCATCGATGAGGTTTTGGATTTCATGCCTAAGGCGGGGGCAGTTGTCAGTGTCATGGCCTTTTTGCTGGTGGAAGTGGCAGTATTAGTTTAGGTCAAAGTAGTGTGGCACAGGGTTTGGGATTAGTCTAGGTTCTAAAGGCTTCAGGAGTCCTTGTCATTTCAACTTCTCAAGCACCTTTGACATAGGTCTACCAAGATTGGAGAATCGCCTGTTTCTGATGGTAACGATCTCAGTAGTAGTGAGCTTGGTCTCCGAAGGCCCCCCAAAAGTTCTTCTATTATGGCCATGAAACTTTCTGTTCTCAGCATCTTCCTCTTCAATATCCATAACAGTCTCTCTCAGCTGTCGAAAATCGGCAATCATCGAAGTCATCCTCCGCAGCTTACCATAAATAGAGGGCTTAGTACCCTTGATAATCATCTTGATCTGGTCCTTCTCCAAGGGCCGAGTCTGCATCTTTAGGAGCTGGCTCCTCCAGCAGTCTACATACTCCTTGAAGCTCTCCTCCGGCTTCTGCTTGGTGTTCTCCAAATCGCGGAGTGAAAAATCGATCTCCAGGTCTGTAACATACTGTTTCAGGAAGGCGTCTGCCAGTTCCCTCTAATCTTCTTTAACCTTTTTCTCAAGGCTGTGATACCACACTACGGGTGCCCCTTCGAGTGACATCCCAAACATCTTCTGAACTTGGCGCTGTAACAGGCCCACTGAACTCATTACTGAGACATATTGCCAGAGATGGACCCTCGGGTCCCCATTTCCATTGAATTTGGCTATGTCAGACATTTTAAACTGAGCTGGCAGTTGCTCCTCAAAGGTCATCGACTCATAATCCAATAAGTCATCATGTTTACCCTTCAGTTTAAAGGTAACTGACTCCACCTGATCACGAAGTTTCTGTATTTCAGCCCGAGACCTGTCCATCTTCTCTGCGGCATATTCAGCCATATCATCATCAAATACATGGATATCCTCACTCAATTTGTTCAGAGGCTCTTCACGCCTTACATTCTCAGAGTTTCCCCCAGCACGGGGCACAGCCATATTTGCCATGGTAGTAGTCAGGGCTTGCAACTGTTCAGTAATCTTAGTGAGACCATTCTCCAGCCGATCCATGCGAGATACCTCATTTTCTGATCCACTCATATTTGTTATCGGCCTCTTAGTGAGTCTTCCTTCTTCCCTAACCCAACGGGAATCTATGATGTCTTTTAAAACTACATGTTAGCATGTATGCGTGTAATGCATGAAATACACAAGTCTATCAATATGTTTATACAAGTTGGCCCATTATCATTTTAAAGCATTTAATCATAATATCGCTGGGTGCAAACTTGCCCCAGTTGAAAAGGCCCAACAAGTTTATACTTTTGTGATACAATGGCTAAACAACTTCAAATGATAAGAGGCCTAAACACAAAACAGCCCATCGACATTTCAGAAGCTTTTGGCCCAATTGTCAAAGGACACGAACTCATCCCAGTTTAAATGGCCCAACAAGTTCGCATTTCTGACAAAAGTCCAACTGAATCCAAATGACAATGGTCCTCAACACAAACATAAGGAAATAATTTCTACTGGTCATACAACTACGGTTCATATATAGGTTTCAAGAGTGTAGACAAAAGCTCTCGTCGATGAAGGGTTGCCCACAACTAGGTCTCCCCACTCAAGGGTTCGAGCGACCAAATGAGCGCACCTTTTTTATACACTAAGGTACATGCCAACGAGTTATAGTGCGTGACTGACTGTCAAATGGATTTCCCGTTGTAGATTCCCCAGAGGGAGGGTGGAGAGAGCTCTTTTAAGTACCTAAGCCCCTTAGGCTCTTATCGCTTGGTGTCAAGAATAAACAATGAGTCCTCCAAATTAGTCCATCACAGTAGGCTACGAGTAGATGATTATCTAGGTGCCTTCACAGCTTTTCCTTATAGAAAGATAGTGAGTGAAGGAAGACACTAAACCATTACCTAGCCTTAATAATGGCTTTGATTAAACCCCTAAACCTACAGTAGACATGGTTAATTTAAAGCACAAATCACAAACATTACAAGACTTTATTTCGGGGCCGAATCTCTATCCCCAATGGAGTCGCCAGACTGTAGGACACAGAAATGGGCGACGCTGTTCCAGGCTCGTGGCTCGGTCGGGAGTACGGATTAGCCCATGGGGGACTAAACCGGAGAATAAAATAGAGTCGCCACCCGGTGTGAACCGAGAAAATGATTTAAGGCCGCACTCACCCCTCGCAAGGGAAGACCTCAAATCGTTGGGTTCGAAATGGTCCCTTACTTATGCCACTTGTAATGAACGGATTTGTGCAATAACTTAACCGAATCTACGCAACATATATGTCCAAGAATGACCTAAATCTAGTTCGCATTCATAAAGATAAATCTTATGTTTAAGTTTGCGTACTTTAAAAGTAAGTCATCATAACGACAAACATACGATATCACACAATGGACATGTTGAATTATCAAATATAAAGAATAAATAACATCCTAAACATAAAAGTAAATTAAATTCCTATTGCGAAAGAAAATAACTATAACATGCATAAAGAAACAACGTACTAATGGCTAAATCATGCTTAAGGAATAAATAACATACTAGCAACCTAATCATGCTCGAATACAAGGTTGGATGAAACGAAATACGTGTGTCTCTCAAGTGGTATGTGGCATTGTATCCCGAGTGCAAACCGCAATACCGTCCATTCGGATTCGGCTACGAAATTTGCGTCCGGGTTTCCATCCGATATACCGCAAGAGAGAACACATATTCCGTTCATCCGGAATTCACATCATGCACCAATCAACAATACTAATGCGAAGTAAAATAAGATAATAAATAAAAATAAAAAGAGAATAAATAAAAGGGGTGCTCTCAGGTCTAACCTTTTAAGTCACTTTTCGGGAGTGCATTTCACGGTGCCGGAAGGGTTATCATTTCCGCTGTTATTACTGGTTCACTTTTTTTGCTGTTTCCACTGGTTCACTATTTCTGCTGTTTCCACCAGTTCACTGTTTTTGCTGTTTTGTCTGTTTTCACTCACTATTTCTGCTCACTGTTTTCTCTATTTTTTACTGCATTTTTCAGTCTATTTTTGGGCCGATTTTGGGACGATTTTGGGTTGTTCTAAGTGACTGTTTTGGGGGCAGTTTTGTTCACTTTTTTGTTGCTTTGGGATCGATTATTGAGAGGCAGTTTTGGTGGCTTCTTTGGGCTCTGTTTGGGTCGGTTATTTGCCGTTGTTTTATGAGTGGAGGAATGCATTCAAGTGTGGTTCACGTGGGGGCTTGGTTTTATTATTGCTTTTGTCGGTGAAGGTGATGAGAGAGGCTGGTTATGGCTTCATTTGATCGGTCAGAAGAATAAAGTGCAGTATTTGAGGGCTGATGTCGTAGTTTAGTTCGTGGGCTGTGCGAGTTGAATGGTTTGTGTGAGTTTGAGTGCCGTGAATGGTTTACCGAGAGAATAGAGGTGCATGAGAGGATTCAAGGGAGCCTTAAGTGTTGGTTACCGAGAGGGGCATGAGACGTGTGTCCTTAGTGTGAGGTCGGTTGGCTGGAGTGTGCTGTTCGGTGGGTATGTGAGCTGCTATGGGCGTATTTGGGTTTGTTGTTTGACGGTCAGAGGCTGCATGTGGGGTTAGGGTTCGTTGCTCATGAAGGTAGTTAGGACGTGATGAAGGGGCTGCTTCGTGAAGGGCTTATTTGGCGTGGTGAAGGGGCTGCTTCATGTGGGTTATTTGGCGTGGTGAAGGGGGCTGCTGTGAAGGGTTTCTTTTATTGATTTGTTACAGTTCGGTGGGGCAGTTTGTGGGGTTTGTTTTGTGATTGTTGCTGTGTATAAGCTTGGTCGGTGGTCAGTAGTTCATGTGGCTATTTGTATCGATAGTTCAGTTTTGGGGAAGAGGCTGCTGGGTGTATGAGAGAGGCAAATGAGAGAAGAAGATTAAGGTTTACTTTTTGAGTGTCATTAGAGTGAGTCTTGCCGAGAGATCTAGGGTTTTCAGTCGGTGGTATGAGGTAGGGCTAGGGTTTGTGTGTTACGTGAATGAGAGAAGAGAGAGGAGGATGCGTGTGGTCTGGAGGGATATGTGGCAGTGTATGGGCGTGAAGGATGGGATGATGGATGAAGGCTAATGGCGTGAGGTGAGTGTTGGAGGAGGCAGTAGGTGTTGTACGAGAACTGTGTTTAGGGTTTTTCTTATGAGAGAGAGGAGTTTACTGGGCTGTTTTGTCACGGCAATGGGGCTGTAGGGAAGTAGTTTTTAGGCGTGAATGCTTCTTGGTATTTTTTTTTGTGTGAATGAGTTAGGTAGCCTTGTGGCTTTGGTTAGGGTTTCTTTTTATAGGGGAGTGGGGGTGAATGTGGTGTTATGGGTTATGCATGGGTGGCCATGGGTGTTTGCATGGGTAGTTATGAGTGTTGCATGTGTTTGTGTTTGTTTGTGACTTGTTGTTTACGTGGGAGAGGGTTAAATGCATGGAAGGTGCGTGGGCTTATTTGAGAAGATGATTTGTTGATTTGTTGGTTAGTGTTTGGTCTTTGTTTATTTGTGTTTGGTTTTTTTATTGTTTAGTATTTGTTTGTTTTGTTTGTGAAGGAATTGGTGGCTTTGTTGAGTTGTTGTTTCACGTGGGGATTATGGGTGTAGGAATGGGTTTTTTGTTTGTTTGTGATTGGTGTGGTTCTCTTTGTTTGTTGGTTTGTGCTTGGTTTGTTCATTATTGTTTGGGCATGAGGCATGAGGTGTATGGAGGGTGCATGGGTTATTTTCATTGCTTTGTGTTTGTTATTTGTGTGTGATTTGTGGGGATGCTTATTATTATTTTGGGCGTGAGTTTTGGGTGAGGTGCATGAGTGGTTTTATCATTTTGGTTTGTGTTTTGTTTTGTTGGATTGTGTTTGGTTAGGATTTGGGCCGGGGATGTGTTTTAAAACAGAGGTCTAACAAGCGAACCCGAAGTTAAACGAGCGAATTAAATCCACCAAAATGTCAATTCTTGACCCTTCCCTTCCGACGTCCGTTTCCCGCGACTTCCGCGACTTAAAAAGGTAGTGCCTCTGTACGAGGCTCATCATCGGGACTTACATGTAAAAATGCATTACACAATTGTTGGACAATTATGACCTATAGCGTCACTATTTGTACAGATCACGAGTTGTTGTACAAATAAACTATGTGATAAATGAGATTGCACTCTTATCATTTGTGATTAGATCACCTAGATATATAAATGATGAGAGGTCCCTATGATTTGTTCCTGGACAGAGAATGATATGAGACAGTATCAGTCCACGAAGGATAATCATTAAATATCCCTAGTAAGAGTATTATCGAGATTGGACATCGATAAATACGTAAAAGACTAGTATTACACTTGTGCGCGTTTGTGAGGGCACAACGGCATAGTTATCATATATTTGGGTATATGGTACTCATGCAAGTGTAATATGAGGTTGTGTTTTACCGATGGTATGGGAAACAGCTTCGCTCTGGATAGACCCCCCGCGAAATCCCATTGGTAGTATGACTATGTGTCTATGGGAGTCTGCAATCATGGTAGGTGTATTTGGTCTTAACCTGAGACTTGCACCGCTAATACATACGACAATCAATATACTTTAGTTGAGGTCGTCCAGGGCTTTAACCGGTTCTGTGTACGCCGATGCTGGGTATATTGAGAATCGTAGTGTGTTGGGTGTGATGTCAAGATGGAAGTGTCCCTCCAGTCATATGGAGATGATGGTCACGTAGGATACGGAACTTGTTCTCTTAAATGCTCGAGCTATCGGGATATTATGACAAGGTCATGAATATCCGATTATAGAGACTAGTTACCAGACATCCGATATGTGCTTCGTACGGGCAGACACAATTCCAGCCCCAGGCCTAGCACGTGAACATCCGATACTGGACAGAAATACGCAATACTTCCGTATACTACGCTTGATATAGATCACATATTCCTATAAGGATATTTCCGGAGAATTGGATAGGCATGGCGCTTTGCTAGAAGCCAACCTTGTCTTGTAAATCGGTATAAACGTAGTACGAGGTACTTACGTGTTCGGATAGTCCGACGACCGTATTTATTGCCAACATATCCGGGGATCTCATGGGTCGCTTCCCGAAGATTCACCGATGACGTATAACTCGCACTTTATTAATCTGGGATTAATTAGAAGAGAGAGAAAATTAATCTGGGATTAATTACGGAGATATTTTGTCTGGGATAAAATATTAATTAAAGAGAGAACGATTAATTTGGAATTAATCAATAAAATAATATATTCGATATATTATACGAAATTGGATTTCGACGCGGAATTGAAATTAGATTTTAATCCGGGTGAACGAATTAATTTAGAAATAGCGACGTGAATAGTGATTTCGCTAGGCGTAATCATTTAATTACGACGCGACGGAAAATTCGTTAATTTGGAATTAGCGAACCCGAGCCCGAGAGTGATTGCGAGCGCATTCACATTTCGAATTCGAGCGCGGCACGTAAGTCACATCAAGCGTTAAATCGCTAGTCGCATCAATCGTCAAATCACTTGTCACTTTGAGTGATGTGACATGACATGTTGTCACTTTAATAAAGTGAAGAGATGTGATGTGAATAGTGATGTGGTAGTTGAAAAGCATTGATTGTTTTTTGCTTTTTGACTTTTTGGAATATGAAAAAGTTTTGGTATTATGTTTTATTTATTTTTGGAAAATAAATGAATAATATATATTACATTTTTTCTTTTTCCTCACTATGAAATTCGGTCTTCTCTCTCTCTTGAAACACAGTACACGTTTTTGGTCATTTTGGAGCCAAAACTTCTTCTTCCTTCTCTCTCGGCTTTGAGCCATTTTCATCTTCTTCTTCTCCATTTTCTTGGGCGTGAGAAGCAAGGATGAAGACTTAGTGCTAACACACTTATGGGTTTTTACAAAGGTGATAGTGGAGTGTTTTCATGAGCTTGGAATCCATTTTGAAGCTTGAAGCTTGGAGCTTTCATGGAGGTTCTTCAATGGCCGAATCTTGGAGACACAATGAGAAGCAAAATCGTGCAACCCTCTGCCATAGGGAGCCATTGCCGTGACCTTGAAGAGGAGAAAGAGGCTTGTGTTCTTTGATGCATCAAATCCAATCATTGTGAGTATATGTTTCCGCCATTCTCCTTTGATGTATTCATGCGTTTTTATGCTTGATTTTGATGATTCTTGGGACCTTATAAGAACTCAACAACAACTATCTCAAACACCATTCCACATGATTAGTCAAGGTAAAAACATAAAATTTTTTAAATTTTTTTTTGTTTTTGACTAAAAACCAAGCAAAAACAAAACAAGATACTAATCAACTATTCCCCTCCCCCTAACCTAATTGGGACATTATCACCAGTATCTAAAAAGAAGAAGAAGAGTTGAGAAAATAATACCTGATTAGCGTGGAATTCTACGTTTAAAAAGAAAACTAAAGGTTAAAGTCCAAATTTATCCGACATTTCTTATTAAGATCATTATCAAACCAGTTTATCTTTGAAAAGATAGGTTCAATTTGTGGTTCAAAGGCTAA